>JAUMHD010027547.1:0-51657 GCA_032359135.1 Ulvella scutata
GCTGACATCACAGCCAACACTGCCTGTAGTATCAAACACATGAAAATCAACACGCTTGCCATTCACAACAGCCGGATTAAGAACACCCATTGTTGCATGTAGTACCTCCCAAAAAGAGTACTTTAAAGCAATTGGCTGGCATAGTTGGTCTTTCCCCGTTCCTTAACTATACCCCTGCGGTGCTTGCAGCAGCATTGGGGGATGTCACATGGCCCATCGTGCGCGACCGAGTGGACGCGATCATTCCTGTCACTGAGGAGGCTATTCTTCATGCCATGCGGCTCCTCATGGACAAGGCCAAGCTGGTTGTGGAGCCCAGCGGCGCCGCGGGGCTGGCCGCCGTGTTGAGTGAGCGGTTTCTGGAAGAGTTTGGAAGCCTGAAGAATGTGGCTGTGGTGCTGTCGGGCAGCAATGTGGACTTTGAACGCGTGAAGTTTTGGCAAGAGTGGGGGGAGTGTGCGGGGCTGGGCGGCACCGGGGCTGGTGGGGGTGCGCCCTGTGATGGCGCCAAGGGTGACATCTCTGCGCAACAAGGTTGCTAAGGAGGGTGTTGTTGCCTGCATAGGCTAGGACGCATAATTCAGACTCATTTGTCTGTTAGCAACGTGAAGTGCATCAAGATTCGTGTTGCGCTGATGCGAATGGGTGTTGCACGGAATTGTGATCAAAAGAGAATAGTCTTAACAACCTGACATGCAAAGCGACGGCAAGGATGCGAAACAAAGCCAGCACGATCCTACACTACCGATCAGCTGTGGGGACAGTTTCGTTTCTTGCTGTCGACTGCAAACAAAAGAACTTGTCATGCCATTTGGATGGCACTTCATCACCAACAGGGCCACATGAACACTTACCAACGCATTGGCACAGTCAAGTCATCTTTGTGATGCATGTTGCGTCTGTGAGAGAGAATGGCCGATTGTCTTCAAAGTAATGGAAGGCAGAGAGACCATGTTCATGGATATTCAGTCCAAACAGGAGACGCAATTTCCAACAAACAATCGGAAACTTGTTGGGATGGCTCCACCAGTACTTCAACACAACCCAAAACGTGGAACAGCCCAATAAACAGGAAAGGCTTTGGCCTCAGCATCCCCAAGGGGGTGGCACAGGGACAGGCAGCAACGAGCTACAAGTGACCAGCGAGAAGGCAGCACACAACGGTGCACAAGGCGGCAGGCAAGAATACTTCACCAACAGAGATGGTATCTTCAGCAATAGCTGCAGCAGTCAACAGGATGTAAACCACAGTGAAAGAATACGCCGAAACCCCTCGGGAACGTGAAGGAATCCAGCACAAGGGAGACACAGACAGAGACGGGGTCAAAAAATCAAGAAAGTCCGCCTCGCGTACCACGAGGGGGCATGCCGCACATGCCCAGCAGAGGCACCTAGACATGCCACAGGTCCTTCAGGTCAGGGCAGCCAAAGGTCCGTTGAGCCACGCAGCCGAAGCGGAAAGCTTCACAAAGTTCTGAAACAACAATTTCACACACTGTAGTGTATACCCCTCAGGCGAGCCAGAAAATCACTTGTTGTCAGGCTTGGAGCGGCATCTCTGGATATAGGCTGTAACAGCGATAAGTAAGGGTGCACCGACAACCTACCAAGTTGCAAGTTCAAAAACCCAGCCTGGAATCAACCGACAGTCATGAGTATGAACACGATAACGGCGGCAGACTCCAGTTAATAGGTGCCTTCCTTTTCTACTGGAAAGATGTATGTTGAGCGGAGAGGCACTACTTGATCTAGGTTGCAGTGCAATAGAAGCTTTCTTGTAGATTCCTGTTGTAGCGCTACAGCGGCGTGCTGATGGACGCGGGCTCGCTACCTTCATCTGACCCAACTACTGAATGATTTTTTTACTACATGTGACTCTTTACTTGATCTTGAGGTCTTCTAGGCGCGCTTGGTAGCCTAGAGCAGAAGCAGTGCTGCGGCCAAGGTTTAAAAGCACAGCGCGCAACGCGTCTGGAATCTTTTGTACATCTCTCTCCGTATATAAAGCCAAGAACTATGCGGGTATCTTCATCTATTGCAATGAAACGTTCAGGCAGCTTGCCCCACTACATGCTCTTCCGAAACGGTTTGCCCCTCTGGAGCCTTACACTACGCCCGCAACTCCTAGCTATTGCTACTGGTGTGCCGTCTTTACAGTTGTGAACCTATCCTGCAGATGGCTCTAATCTGGCCCCAGATCTGACATCCCTGCGGGCGTCAACGAATGTACAGAGTGACTGGAAGGTCATATGCGTGCGCAAGCATGAGTCCTCCACATCGATGAACCCACCTCCTGCAGCACCTGATGCTAGGCAAGCCCAGAAAGAGCTTCAAGATTATAAGCACTTTGGTCTCGAAGTGCAGAGTAGAATTGTGCGTCCTCTAGCTCGTGTCGGTCTGTGCTGGTCATCGATGAGCCACACCTGGCCCCAGTGGGGGCTAATTTCGCAGACATCGTCAGATGTCCAGACGACAACACATACCTCAGCACCATTCCCGTATTGATCAGATTTCTGGGCCCTGCGACGCACGGGTCAGCCATGCTGCAAAGTATCTCAGAAGATACCACCATCGCACTGCACAGCATGTTGTGACCGGCAACATTCCGTTCAGCCATTCCCATCCCAATCAGGTTCCTCTAGCAGCATACTACACACATATTGAACGTTGCTTTAGCTCTTACATTCCTTCATGCTGGTATTGCCTGCAGAACACCCCATGCTACGAAAGCGTTGAATCCAGCAGCCTCAGATGGGCCAACCACCTCATCCCAATCCATAGTAACTGCACACAATCGTCACAGATGTATGTTGCAGTGATAAAATGCACAAGAACGGACCCAATGTGAAGTGGAACATGTAGCACTGACCCAGTGGAGCCCTTGATTTCAACAATGCATGACCTCCTGAAGCTTCGATTTTTTTGTTCGAATTAACTAAAGATTACTCCGTCAGCAGAGCTTTCTAACGGTATGCTCAGCTATGCAATCAAAGCTCTGAACAGGTAAAAACAACGGGGACGTGTTGCATTCGGCCCCAAGTACCGTTGTTCATATCTCATCCGGCTTATGGACTAGCAGTTCACCTGCTGCCTGCTGGTTCCATGTGGGTCTTGTCTCAGCACTTTGTCGATTGATTCGTCCGGGGTTCTGCAAGCAATTGAAGTGCCTGTGGAAACTATTACAGGGAAGAGGATCGTTCGGGACAGTGTTCCATTGTAAGCACAGGACAGCAGACAGGGAGGAGCGAGCTTGTGCACTCAAGCTGATCAGGAGAGGCTCTGACTGCCTGCTCTCAAAGTATGGACTGCAGGAGGTTCTCATTCACAAGTACGCTGCTGGTATGCTAAGTGTATTGCAACTCAACGTGGTCCTTGCTTGTAACCACTCCATCTCAACCTGTGGTTTCTGGATTCATATTCTTGCAGACAATGGACCATTTTGTGATACTATGCCTCAATGACTGGCCTATGCTCCTGGCTGTGCAGGCTTCGCTGTCCTTCGGGGGTGCTGAGGCCGAAGCCTGACTTCCTTCCTGGGCATGGCGTGGTTTTCGATTAGTGAATTGCCTGGTTCAAAAAACCTGTCCGGCACAATATAGCATTTAAGTCTGTACCGAATACATATGGTTCTATTTTAAACTTCTGTACACTATATACACGTTCTATGTTGTGACCATTCTTCGACACGGTAAACTGTGAACTGCGCTTAAATCCTGCAATTAGCTTGATTCCCTGTCGTTGCTTCGGTAGAGGCATGTCCTGTGTCGTTTGTGCGAGGTCGATCTAAGTTGTCATGCGTGATTTGCTGGTACATGAGCCATTTTATGGAGTTCTGCCTGTCACTTTACACTGTCCATTCCTGCATCGAATTCCTGTACGCATGTGCTGCATAATGACACCTTCCTGGGAAGGTGGCATCTTCACTTTATTTCCAGCATGAAGCCAGGGACCTCCCTGGCATGCTATGTACACAGTGAAGAAAACTTCCAACCATTGCCTGATCATGCACATGCAACGTTTTTGCCATATACCGATGTTGAGGCAGTGATGTTACAATTGTAGGTCTTCAGAAGCAACAGTGTTGACCCCTTTTCTCGCAAGGTTGTACTGGAGGGGTACATGTTGGGGTACTGTGCACTAGTATCTAACGTCCCAAACACTAGATGGCCGCAACCTTACTTAAGTTGCTTTCATGCCATGCTGGTAGTTCTGTTCCTGATTCCAGTGGAGATGCTTCCATTCGGTTGTCCCCAACCCACAATCAAGCCTGTTGGAAAGTTAATGTGCACCCGGATTCTGCTCAATTGCCTGTTTTGCTTTTGTACGTATCACTGATCAATTGTCATGTCACTGAAACCTCTGAACCTCTAATTCAAACGGATTGATGCTGCAGCAAGTTGAGCTCGCTGAACCACCCAAACATCATCGGCTTCCAGAACCTCTTCCTGACACAGAACTACGTGGGCATCCAGCTGCAGCTAGCAAACGGAGGCAGCATCTTCTCTGCAGTACACTCCTTCCGTGACAGCTATGGCAATGGGGACAAGCTGTTCATGGGCAGCACAGATGAATTTGCTTTGCAAGTGTTCCAGCAGTTGATAGTTGCGATCGATTTCTGCCATCGCAATCACATCATCATCAGAGATGTCAAGCCAGAGAACATTCTCATAGACTGGATCGATGTGCCAGGGCATGGAACTGGGCTGAGAAAATTCCCAGTTGTTCGTCTGGCAGATTTTGGCTTGTCGAAAGATGTTGGTGCAGAGGTAAAACGTCCACTGCATTCTTCCTGGCACTCTGCTATAACATTCAAAGGGATGTGTTGTTGATCAGCTGCTGTGGGCGTGATGCATGATAATTTGAGCCAGATACTTCGCCTGGACGTTGTTGGCACATTGATTACTGCTCACACCTGTTCACAGATAGTCTTGCGTCTACGTAGAACTCACATGTGTAGCTGAGCAATCCTACAGCACTCCAGTGCAGCGAGAAGTACTGGGAGAGTGGGGATGGGCAGCTGTAACCTGTTCTAGGCTGCACCCTGATTGAATTGAGCTGATGAATTGAATTGAACTGATTCGTATCAGTCCAAGTCAGATCAGCCTGGGATTGAGTAGCCACCGAGCAGTAGAAACACTGTATATCAGCATGATGAGAAACTAAAGTCACGACTGGCCCAGAATGATTGCTCAGTCATGGTGCCAACTGTGGCTGTGGTGTTTCGTTGTCGCTTCTTGGCAACCGATTGCATTGGTTCTGTGTTCGGGTTTGGTTACAGAGCTGCTGTGGTGAGCATGGGGGACGTTTAGGCAACATCACTACGAGCTGTTGCTGCAGAACCTTGAAACTGTTCAGGACATTGATATCTGCAAGCTACGAGTGTGTCATAAAGAACCCCTCGTTTGTCAAAACTGTTGGGCCTGGAAGATGCATGGCCTATGCAGATAGCTAGGACTTCAGGTGACACTTGGGTTCAGCATGCAGGGATCTGCACGCTCCCTTGTAGGCACAAGAGTGTACGCTGCCCCGGAAGTAGGTGATGGGAACCAGTCATACGACTACCGGGCGGACATCTGGAGTGCGGGGGGCGTGCTGGTGTACCTGCTGTTCAAACAGCACCCTTTCGCCACACACTCCCACACAGGCCGCCTGCTCACCACTGCAGACCTCAATGAGCGCAAGCGCCAGCTGCTGATCAACTGGCCTGTAGGTGTGCGCCTGTTTTCCTTTCTTTTCGTCAGCTGGAAAGGTAGTGAGCAGGCATGAATCCGATTAGGTTCGTGCCCACAGTAGGCCAAGATAAGCCACCTGCACGTTTGTGTGGTGCTGGAGTGTCCACTGAAGCAGCTCCAGTTGAAGCAGTGGTGTGTGTTTGAGACACCTGATGCATACAGCAGCCTGCTTCGCATGACACCTGCTGCGCATGACACCTGATGCATGACACCTGCTGCATGACACCTGCTGCAACCGCACAGCAGGTGTGAGTGCAGGACTACATCTTGTTGTTTTTTGAGCCTCTTTCTGGGTTTGGGATTGGGATCCTGTGCCATGAAACTGTCTCAGACGCAGTATATCTGATCCTGCTTGTGTGAGGTGCACAGAGCCTTGGGTGCAACGTGGATGGGTGCCATGCAGTGGACAGGCGCAAGTACTCTGTGTACCAGCTCCGCGGGCATGAGCTCATACGCAGGATGCTAGCCCCAAGAGCAGAGCGCATCTCTCTGCAGGAGATCAAGTCCAGCTCTTTTTTCAGGTGTGCATGCTGCCTTGTGGGAGAGCATGGCCATGCTCCTTGGCCCCTGCCTCTGCCTCTGCCGTTCACCTGAATCACTGCACTTTGAAGCTTTCAATGCAGAGATGCTGCTAGCTTCACTGTGCAGCCTCTGAAGGCAGCCTGTTCAGCTCCTGCACTATTTGCTGAGCTTCAAGTGCCGAGAAGGCATGACACTGTTGGCTGTAGCTGCTGTGGAGGGGACAGATATGCATGCACACGCCCCTGTGCAAACATCTGTGCACACAGAAATGCGCACCATGCTGGGGTTCTCACCTGCCATGTGCGCTGTGTCTTGCGTGCTGTGCGAGGCATATCGCCAACATATGCCACATTTTTAGAGGTCTTGCGGCTGCAGTGATGCCTCAAGCATCGTTGCAGAAACTTAGTATCAGTAAGCATCAGTACAGAAAGAGGAGCAGAGATTGGTGTTGCAGAAACTTTAGAGAGTGGTGGTGCAGCAGGCAACGGTGAGATGTTGGCTGCAGGTCTTATGCACCCTCAGTGGCCCTAGAAGACAACTCAGTCAGGCTCAAGGCGCTGCTGCCCAGCAACCACTCCACTCGTGAGGAGTACATCAAAAAGGTGATGGAAAAGGCGCAGAGGTCTGGGGCTGCAGGCCGTGGGTCTTGTGAAGGCTGCCATGCTGCCAAGTGATTGTGCCATTGCTTTGCGTGCAGGCAGAGTGGTGCTTGCTTCCATCTAGTCCGTTTTCTTGTTGTTAGTAGAGTGGTCTATTTTCTGTGTCTGTTTGCTTGTTGTCTTGTAGCTAGCAGAGTGGTTCTATTTTATATGTATATTTGTTGCTAGAAGAGTGGTTCTTATATGTTCTGTCTGTGTCTGTACGTGGCCGTTGGTTGCACGCATTTTCGTTTCTGCTGTGCGGGCCTCTGATGGGGTGTGAGTGCCGCGGTTGCGCTGATGTTGGCGGCCGCATTTTGATTTTGGTAGATAGTGTATTGATTCGTACATGCTATTGAGGGGAGTTGGGAGGAGGCTTTTCACCGCTTATGCCCGTGCCTTTTGATAGGTTTGGCGCTTTTTTTGCTTGGGGTGGTTCGTGCAAGCCTGGCCAGGGGGGTGAATGAGTTATCGCCTGCTCCACTCTGCACACCTCCCACATTCAAGATCCTGGCCAATGTAGGCGTGCTTAGTCAGAAGATGAAAACAGGGTAGAGCTCAGAAAACAGGGTAGAGCAGGTGCCAAGCAGTGATCACGATTATTGTCTAGTTGGCTGGAACAATCCCAAATACTTGGGACTATTTCTTAGGTGTCTGCCCTGATAATTAAGCGATGCTGGTTATCACTGGTGCCAAGTATGAAGGAATGGGACACCTACATCGACGGCATATGCAAATGCACTGCTGAGACCGCACACTGCAAGCGTCACTGGGGTGCACACCCAAGCGCCTGGGAGGATCCTCCTGCAGAGGCTACATCATGTCCCCATAGATAAATGACACCACAGATAGTTGTGCCACATAGGACCCCCCCACAAACCTCTGCAGTTACCCGTTCCTTTCTGCTCAGTTCTGTGCATGCTGACGCTAGCCCCTCCTCTTGCGCCCTCTACCCTTGCTCACGAAGCCATCTCCGCAAATCTCCCGCCTACACCCACCCTGATTTCCTGGAGTCGCATGAGCGCTCTCTGGACACCGTTTGCACGGGGATACTCCCTACCGGAGACAGGCTCAAATTCCAATCCCTTTGTGCGCAGAATACCTACTCTGTCCTATTCGTGTGATAACTACATCGATACTGGCACAGGACAGGTGTAGAAAGAGTGCATGAGTCTACAAGAGTCTGTCTTCTTCTTGTGTCGAAGCGTGCCTTCTTAGCTCTGCACATTTTGCTCCGGCCCTGGTGCCTGTCTTCCTGTTGGCGCCACATCCTTTTTCAAGTCATATGTGTGATTCTTTAGGCTAAATGGGGTGTCTTGCATCGCCAGGTTGTTCTCTGAAGCTTCTCCTTCTCTGAAGGACCATGTACACCCCGTGTCCTGTAACAATGCACAAAACATACGATACACGGAAGCCAGGCAGCCTCAACCCTGCCCTATGTTACAGAATCACAATGAAGTAAGACAGAAGTCAGGGTATGGTGGGCTATGAGGGCCCGATCCTACAGTACACTGCATTTGTAGCAAGTTAGCTATAAGTCAGCTATAAACACAGCTATATGATCTGAAGCGTCGACTGAACCATTGGCAGCTGTGATCAATACAGCTGCCCTGCTGCCACCCCAAAGCCCATAAAAATGATCCATCTGCTCAATTGCATGGATTGTAGAATGTGGCTCGGTATTGAGCAGCTCGAGAAGCCAGTGATGGTTGAAACAGTGCGATAGCCGCATCCACTCCGCACAGACAATACTCCTTTATCAGAGACATAGGTCCTCTTGATCGCCCACCTGCAGAGTGGGTGAGCTTGGTAAGGGCACGTGAAATCACTCTTTGCCATGTGCAATGGCAAGGTGTGTTTGCTGATTCTGGTGATGGAATCACTGTGGGACAAGAGCATTGTGGGATAACAACTCTAGAGTCTACTGCGGAGAGCATAGCTTTGACATCAGTGCAGGACTATGCAGTTAGTTTTGGATGAGTCTGCAGGGCTATGCCCAAGTATGTGACTCATCACACATCACAGCGAACCACTCCATGTGGTCCAGACAGTACACTCACCTCGCTGTAAACTATGTAATCGATAGATCCGGCGTGATGAGCTGTGATGGAGTAAGAGTCCAACACCGCTGCGTGTGCTGGTCAATCCCGTCTGCAAATGCACTGCTGCAGCGCGTGCGAATTTGTAGCACATCCTGGAAAGCGAACGGACGCGGTGGACTAAGGAGATCTCTCCTTGTGCGTCAGATAGCGCGTTCGGGAATAATCTGCGTTGAACTCTCCTGTTTCTGAGCGCACGGCTACGGCACTGAGTGGCCCGGACACTGCCCGCATCTAGGTACCACGAGACCGATGTCTTGTCATTTATTCTGCCTGAATCTTTGAGTGGAGCTGAACCTGGAGTTGACTGCAGGGAACGCTGTTTGGGACAAGTCGTGTCATCGGGCCTCACCTTCCGAGTCTTCAGAATTTGCGAGCATAACTGATTATGCGGCATAAACGATGCCGTAACGGTGCGAAGAAGATATTCTGGATCCCTGGACGCTTGCATCAGAGGCGATGCTTGCAAGATGACGGGGATCAGTTCACGGTCACTGATGGTCAAGATCCAGCTTGATACAGAAACGCGACAAGACGGACTGAAACGCCAAAACCTTCGACTAAATGAAAGAAGATGCCTCCTTCGGGCCAGTATATTTGCAAGCACTGCCTGTTGCACCGGATCCAGTCTCGGGTTCTAGCAAACACGCTGAGCAGAATGCTCCGAATAGGGAATTCAACTCGAATTGAAACATTCCATTGTTCAAGACAGCTGTGGGAGAGGACTGGGAACACGTTCTGTGTTCGATGAGCACATGTCCGCATATACCAACCACCTGACTCTGGACAGCAACCTGCTGGCGTATCTGAAGCTGGCGTATCAGGACTATTGTGAGCCCATCATAGCCTGAGCGACCGCCTGAGTGGGGCCCTAACTGGGGCATCTGTTGTAAATGTATTCAAGGTCCGGAACATTGAATTTACACTGAAAACCATCATGAATCACAGACTTGCGCGGGACACACAGCATCTGTCCTGGCACGAGCGGCCAGCCTGCAAGTGCTGAATTTCATGCATACACTAGCTCTTCTGCATGTTCCCGCCATCACTGCTTTTCCCAAGAGTCGGGTTGTGGCTACCCAACAGGACCTTCATCAGGCCACGCTGAGCCGGATCTGGCCGACTTTTCAATCCCTTTGCTGCCGACTTTGAAGCCTCCAGCGAAGCATCACCATGTACACTGCCCACCTCCACAAACAGATCTCCCCTGTGTTGTAGAGCGGAGCGAACCTGCCGCTGCACGTGATGAACATCCAAGCCCATTGCGGCGCCCGCTGCAACACTCGCCGCCGCACTTGCGACCCTTCGATCCGGTGACCGCTTGGCTCCTGCTACAGGACCACTTGCTGAATTTACTGCCCCATGCTGCCCAAAATCTCTGGCTGCCCCTCTGTGCGATTCTGAAGCTTCGCAGCTGACTAAGCGGCCGCGTTCACTGACTGCTACGGAGCCCCGAACAGCACTTGTGGTCCGGAACCCTGACCCTACTGTTCTGGGCCTTGCTGGTACAGAGGCATGCGAGGCGATGACGCCACTATGTGCAGCAAGAGTGGGTGCCACACGGCTAGACGTCCCTGGTCGAGCTGCCGATGGCCGAGAAGAGTGCTTGGGCCGCCCGCCAGAGTCAACATCAGTTGCAGGCTCCCCTGCAACTGCCACAGATGCAGCGTAGGTAACAGAGCGAGGCTGCGTGTCTAGCACTTGTAGAATTCCTGATGATGCCACACTGCCAAAGCCAAGCTGGCTGTCGCGTGCACGGAGCTGTGCGAGTGTCACTGCATGCTGGGTGCCGGCAGTAGCCTGTGCAGGCGCCATCATGGTGGGAGTGAGCAGCATGCCACCGCCTGGTGCTGTGGTAGTGTTTGGTACTGTACTAGGACGAGATGGTAAGCTTCTTCCCATGAAGCCTTCCTGTTTCGAATCCACCGCGTGATCGCCCCGATCCTGACCAGCATCCAAAGTCAAGCTTTCAGGCAGGCCCTCCTCCGTCTCTGATCGCTCAGTGTCTCTAGATGCATGACATGGCACATGATGTCCTTGCGCATGTTCAGTTTTACCTTGCCAGGTTCCAGTGGAGTGCAGACAGGTGCTTGAATGCAGCAATCTGGGTACTCCAGATGCCTGACGTTCCAGAGCAGATGTGGGGCTTGGGCTGGACTCATCCTGCCGTGCCTCATCCTGAGAAGTGGTAGGTGCCCCCAGAAGTTTGTGTAAGTAGGATGTAGAAGGCCGCGGGGGCAAGCTAGGGCGGTTCGGAGCATCCCCACCGAAGGAGTGTGACGATCCATGCCGCGAGCATCCATTTGCATCCGTTCGCTGCCGCAGTGCATGGTTCTCTCGTTGCAGATCGTTGAGCACCTGTAGGAAGACACAGGCTGCTCGAAACCTTCTATGCTCACAGGAGAAGAACGCGCTGTCGCCTTCACCAGCTCAGCATGGCAGTTGTGGCCAAACCCGTCCATCCGTAAGGGCATACGCATATACACTAGAAACATCCAGTGAAGAGCACCTTGAGAAGATTGGCGTTGGTGGCAACCATGCTAGCTTTGGCTGTGTCGCGCCCTAGCTGTGCACGGCGGCGGCCAGACTGGAGGTGGGAGATGAGACGCTCTGCAGAAAGCAGGTTGCACGTGATTTCCTTCAGGAGGCTTTCCACAGCCTTAGGATCGTCTTGAACCTGTGTAAACCGTGACATCACATCCTCTTGACGTTGCTCAGGGGTTCCAGTTGTGTTTGTGGGCAGCGCTGCAGGTGGTAACGCTGGGGTGGGCACCGACGAAGCACTCCACTTCTTGGGCTCCCTCCCTGTACGTCAAGTTGATCACAAGGCCACACAGAACGACGTTTATGCGATTTATGAACACTAGGAGCACTGTGGTGAAAATACCTTGATAATGATCAGCATACATCCTGCCAAAAATTGCAGCCCACTGGTCAGGGTTCTCCTCATGAATCACTCGCCACACATTCCCGAGGAGCCCAGCTGCAAACTGCCGGCTATGAGCTGCCTCCTCCTGAGACGCAGCTGTCTCCCGCTTTGCAGTGGCCAGGGCATCTTTCAGGTCCTGTTGCTGCCACAGAAGCTTCTCGAAGCGTCTCAGATTCCGGGTCTGAAGACAAGACGATCATCTGTGGGAGGTACAAGAGCAGATATGGGTGAATTAAGATAGAAACAGCCTCAATTATGCTCTTGAACTCCAGTTCCTTGATTGAGTGCTAGATTCTGTATTTCTGAGGAGTTCATGGTGCAGAATGATCAAGCTTTTGGGGCAAAATGCTGGGGCCCATTTCTGGAGAGTGCAAAGATGGATAATGAACCATGTGACGGACACACATTGCACAGGTTATCTGTGTGCGCACAGAGAAGAGAAGTGTGCACCTGAAGGTTTTCAGCTTCAGTGAGTTCAGCATGGGTTTGCTTCAAATTCACCATCAAAGGACCCAGCTGCTGCTGCTGTGTGGCCATGCGGTTACTGGCCAGCTCTTGGAACGTGGCCAGGCGCCGCATTCGCTCCTCATTGTCTATCTTCAGTCGAGACTCCATCTCCTCACGCTCACTGCGCTCAGCATCTCGTTTGCTCGCCAGCATGGCTTGCTTCTGTACACAAACCCATGCTTGCCACTAGCTTCAGGTGGCATATGTTGCAACCCGGCAACAGAGCTGTGTACGCATGAACCCTTCGGAAATTAGAGGTAGCCAACAAACAAGCTTGCAGTAATTTTGAATGATATTACAGAAAGTTTGTGGGGAGAGGAAAGGACATGCAACCCCTCTCGGAACATGCCACAGCCAAAACGAACAGCAGCCCCACGAGCATGCAGGCGTACTGATCCCCTGCCCACCAAGATGACCGCCCCAAACATGCTGCAACAGGCCGGTGTAGTATGGGCAGTGTGCACCTCAAGGCGGTCAACTTTCACTGACAGCCGCTTCGCTTCCCGCTCGGCCTCGTCGCGCCGGCGCTCTGCAGATTTTGTGTCTACGATTGCGCGAGCGATGTGAGTCTTCTGTAGCTGGTATTCTGCAAAGAGCTTCATGAAGCGGCGGTCACGCTCTTCAATCACAGCTTGTGCATGCTTCTTTGTGCGCTCTATGTCTTCGTCATTCAGCGAAGCTTCCAGAAGCACCTCCAGGTCGATCTTGGCACGGCGCTGCTCCAACACAGCCCCTGCGTCGGTTTGCAACTTCTGCATAGATTGCAAAAGTGAATGAGCACAGCACGCCACACTGAAGAACTGTGGGATTGTATCAGTTCATCAGGGTGCTGGGAGGGTACCGAGATTTTCTTGTTCATAGAGTCCACATCACTGGCATGTGCGTTCTCTGCATCCCGAACAGACCCCTGCAGCCGCTTGAGGTGGGTGGCAAACTTGACTTTCATCGACTTTGCCTCGCCCTCAGCAAGGTCAGTTCGTTCGATCTCACGTGCCAGACGCTTCTCAACCCAGTCCTGCTGCTCTTGCAGGCGCTCCTCAAACGATGCCTTCTGCTCACTGCCACGCTTGAGCATCGCTGCCACCTCTTCCCGATGTCTCACTCTACAGGGAGAAACCAAGAAATCATAAATATGGAGCAAGTGTCAGTGACACCTGGATAGTTTGTGCTTGCTGGGCTGCCCATGCTGACAGTTGCATGCAGGCGCTGACACACAGCACCGCCAGAGCAGCCCATTCATCCGGCACTTGTAAGAGCGGTAAGTTCAAGGATTTGCTGCTTGCAAGTCCTTGGACTTGCCACTTGCAATTTTCTCATACAGACATGGAAACTGCGCTGGGTGTCTGGAGAGTGTGAAACAACAGTTGGAGCATACAGAAGCAACGTATATTCACTATTTCACATGACATCAGACAATGATCAACAGTAGATGAGTTGGTATAAGCATACATCAGGTCATCCATGGCCTGCTTTGAGTCCTTCTCAAACATTTCGTACTTCTGCTTCAGCACCTCAATCTCATGATCGTGCTTGTGCTGCATCTTCAAACGAAGCCACTCCATTTCAGTTTGATGCACTCTTGATCCCTCCTCCAGGTAACGAATCTGCAAGGCCTCGTGCTCTGTTTCAGTCTTTCCAGCTGCTTTCCGGGCCTCAGAACCGCACACACGCCCACAATTGCAGTCAGGAATGCAACCCCCACTCTATAGAGAATAAGAGAGCAAACGAATGAATATGACACTTGCTCCAGGGCAACGCTGTGATAGACGAGGCAGCAACACATAATTGCAACACTTCAGTGTGTGGCAGCGAACTAGTGTCTGGTGTTAGCACAATCGCTGAGTGTCTCACTGACAACCCAGGGCAGCAGAGAACCAACAAACAGCAGAACTTGCTCTGCGCAAGCTTCAGAGTGTATATTTGAGCACATTAACCACACCTCAGTTTTCATTCCGTCAATGAGATCTTCTGACAGATACACACATGCAAGGGCACGGTTGTCCCGAACTGGGTTTGCTAAACTGAGCACTTCTAGCGCTCGATCATAAACGGCATCATGCGACTCTTGTACCTCCTTGCCCTCGTCAATGTCAGCCTGCAGCCGCAAGGAATGAATTCCTGTAACGTTCATATTGTGGTTATAAATGGTACGTCGTCATTCCCCTGTTGCCACAGCTTGTTGCATAGCCCTGGTTCGGTTCCATCACTATCAATCCCTCCCCCCCCCCCAACTTGGTAACATCTATCCACTCTGATCCCACAACATGTGGCACAGGTGTCACAAGAAAACATGCAGTGATTGCACAGCCCGAGTTGCACATATGCGCATGAACTTGTTGGCTTGTCACACTGCTTGATTGCTGATACAATAAAATGCATCAGAATTACCGGACATGGGCAATGCGGATGGCAAGATGTGTAGCCAAGATCGCACGAGATGCTCAGGCGGCAGAGAGGCATCTCGGTGCACAAGCGCTTGAATGAGGATCACGCCAGCACCGTCTGAAGTGAACACCAGATCTCCGCCAGCATCAATTGCTAGAGCAGATATAGGGTCGCGGTGAGGGGTGGCTTCAAGTGCAACATCGTTGCATGGTGGGAAGGGGAACAACCTCACTGCACGGAACAGAGTTTTTGGAGCCGCTCATTGTTAGCAACATGTGAAGGAGTTTTGAATGAAGATGCATCCATTGAACCACAATGTATGGCACACCTCGGCCATTCCCACCAACTGCGCCACCGTCACCGCCCGCACCACCCACAGTTCCAAACACACAGCCGTGTCGCTTTGACATCACCTGTACACCATGAGTGGGTATCTACGTATCTCAGATAATGTGTGCAGCCAGAAAATACAGCTTGATGCTGTCCCAGGAACACTTTGCTACAAATATAACGTATAGCGTTCATACGATACCAAGAAAGCCACCTGTCATATCAGGTAGTGCACTTGACAGAGATCTTTTGATACACAAGTAATGACTCATGCATTAAAACAAGGCATTGGTCACTCACTATGGGTGCTGCAATATCATTGACAACATCTATATATTCTTGCACCCCCCTCCTATGCTGTGCACACATGATCACAGCGTCGCATGTCGTCTTTGTGTCCTTTTGGAAGATTTGAAGCCAAAATGTATCGAGAGTACCGTAAACAGCCAGGTGAAGCCTGAAACGTACAGCGACAAGGAATCTTTCTGAAAATGGAGCCAACGTTGCTTCTTGCGACAGTTGAAAATATTGCATCTGGGCTGCTCATGTAGCACGACATTGGAGGGTTTTGTGCGCGGCTTTGCAGTTCTATGACCAGGTGCATAGTGTCCCATCTATGTAAACTCTTCTGGCAGCAGAATAGGCAAAAAGGAGCAACAAAGCAAGGGTTTTCAGTTGTTCGATCAGTGTATGATTGAAAAGGCAAGATGGGGGGTTTGGATGAGCAGTTGTGCCGAAAAAGTAAAAGAGTAAAAAAGAAAACGTGCTCAAAACTGTTTTTGGCAGGTTTCGGGTTTCATCCGGAAATTGCTCTTGTCGCATTCTGTGATATGCTTCCAGCTCCGATTCATGCCTTTGTCGCGCGGTGCGAAACGCCTCTACTGCAAAAAACACTGCACATGATGCATAGAAAACTGGACGTACCATGCGCGAGAGAGGCCTCCTGATGCCTTGAAGGCCTCGAGATAGTAACTGCAGCGATGGAATGTCCTGCTGGCCGTTACTGGCATTTATGCGGCCATCAGCAATGCCCTTGCTATCCCCCATGTTGGGTTGTATGGCTATCCCCCTGGACTTGGTGATGCTGCCAGCTCCATCGGTGCCTGGCCCTGTTGTTGCACTGCCAGTGGCAGCCATAGCACTACTTGCAAGCTCAGTGATCTCCACAGCACCATTATACCTGGCGCTCTCTACATCTTGCTGCGTGGAGAATGTGGTTGCAAAGAAACGCATGCCATAGAATGAATCTGCTACCAGCAGCGACCTGAAGGAAGCTTCAGGAAGGATGGAGGCATTGGACCAAGTGCGAGTGGTGTCCTCTTCGATGCGCGAAAAAGTGTCCATCCTCCACAAGTAGATTGAGGAGTGGCATGCAGTTACCAGCAGGAATCCATTTTCACTCCATGCCACATCGCATACATTGTCTGCATGCCCTGCCAATGCAGCTTCCAGGGAATATGTCAATGATGTGTATATCAAGATCTTCTCCTTCCGAACAGCAGCCAGCATGCTTCCAGAAGGGTTGTACTGAAGCAAGCTGAATCCTGTATCCCAACCTCCCTGGGTGAAACAGAAGGCACTATTGTAACGTCATACTTAAGTGCCTTTTCTTTCAATGTCCAGCTAGAAACGACACCCTTCAATGCAGTGGTAAGTGACGCTCTGCTGTCATGAAAACAAGCTCACGCGTGTGAGCAGCACTGCCAAGTACAAGTGAGGGGCAGCGCATGGCCAGTGCGATATGCTTCGGAATGTCACTCTTGCTCCACGACACAAGCCTTCATACAACCAGCTTGAATGTGACACCGCAAGAGAGCACATAGATTGTGCATTGATGCAGCAGAATCATGAATAATTTAAACCAGTACTGGGCACAGAGTGAGCTGCGAGTAATGATTGCAGGGCGTGCCTGATGCCGACTCTGATAAACGCTGACCCTTGATGAGCTCATTTCCACCCACAACATATGTGAATGCACACTCATGAAAGGAGATTATTACGTCCGTGCCCCAGGGGTGTAGTGCCACACACATCACTGGATTGGCTGCTTGATATGTCGCGATACAGATCTGGCTGTGGTAGTCCCACACGCGCACTGTGTTGTCTCGAGATGCTGTTGCAAGCAGAGTCCGCCTCGTAGCAACCGCCAGGGCCACAATGGCATGCGTATGAAAACCTGAATACAAGGCTAGATCATCTAATGAACAGGCTACAATGCAGCTTAGAGCTTGGCGCATTTCATGCAACTGCACTGGTATGCAGTGCTATTTCAATACAACCCAGTGAAATGATATGACCCTTCCCAAGGATAGAAGATGGATGCATTCCGCAAATTTTCATGCACCGCGACAGAGAAATCAAGCACAATACATTCGCAATCTTGAGTATGTTATGAAGCAGGTCTGCAATGTTTCACCACTTCAGAAGTGTAGCAACACCAGTGCACAAAACATACCAATGCATTGCAGGGATCAAAAGGGGAACAAGGCGCAGAGAGAAAAAGAAATAACATTCACAATCAACTAAAATTCACAAAGAAACAACATTCAAGCAACTGGTCAGTGAAGCAGCATACCAGGCATGCATTCCACCCATGGGTCCGCTTGGCCAGTCATCTGTCCGTACTTATCAGTGCAGAGCGACAGGCTCCCAACATGGCGGGTGTGCAAATTGATATGACGACAGTCAGCGGTTGCTGTCAAGCTCACCACATCTTGGCTCTCCGCCACGGACGAGAGGCGGAAAGGCACGCTATGCCTCTTAACTACACGACAGCAATTCATGTAAGCATGGTCCTGCTGTGAACGTGTGGGCCTTCATTCAGAGTTCACAGTCGGTGATGTAGTGCTGCGTAGCTAGGACTGTTCACCTGGCTAGGTGAGGTCTATCATAAGATCATCAACATTGTAAGGCCGCGTACCAGCCACCTCCTCATGGTCCAATTCATTGAGATACATATCCACACGCTGCTTCTCTTGAACAACAGCAACAAAGCTGCGGTCCTCGAGAGGTGTGAGTTCAGTGATGATGCCATCAAGGTCTGTGTACTTCTTGATGACCCGCAAGCGGTCAATCACAAACATTGTGGACTGGTTGGTAGTCACCAAAGCAAGGCCGTTGCGCAACCCAGCAATAGCTGTGCACTTCAGGTTTGGCTCCACAAAATCCCCCCTGCTGTTTGCATGAAGGCCAACAACTGGCACAGGTGTAAGCTCAGACTTGCTGCATCTCCAAAATGTCGCCTGAAAGCAGCAGATGCACTTCAGATGCAGGATCACGTTTGGTGGGAGGACTAATATGCGTTGTGACCAGGGAAAAAGGTTCAACGTGTCAACATGGAATGAGGCGTGAGCGACGTTCTTTGTTCATGACTGACATACCAGAACACGGCACAGTATCCGACACAAGTACCGAACCTGTCCATCGACTCCAAGAGAAATGATGTAAGCAGAGTTTGCAGGGTCAACAATAATCTTCTTGATTTTGTGCTGGCATTCAACTGAGCACACAACTGATCCATGTTGCCGCCAGTAGTACAAACAAGACTTCCAGGCTTTTGTGTCATGCCCAGATCTAGGGATCCCCATCCCTTTTACCTCTTTTCCACCTGCTGGTCGGACAGTGGAACCAGCGATGTATTGGCAGTCCTGTGACCAAGCTGCGTCCCATAGCTGGCCCTGAAAGCACCTGATTAACATGTACATGGTGCTATGACTCCTCTACTACGTGCTGTCAGGGATTATGGGGCACATTTCGGACCAAGAAGAATCAAATGCAAGGGAAAACACTGTTCGCTTACATGTTGTCTTGGGAGTACGCAATGCAGCGTGTGCCACACCTGGACTGCACAGGCAATTGGAGGCTGTGTTGCACGCATGTTAGAGTCCCAGAAAGAAATACGTTGGCAGTCTTCATGCTGCTCAATAGCTGCTACTCTGCTGTGGTCTGGAGCTGTGGCCATACTGGTCACTCCCACCACAGATACATCAGGGTTAGATATTCGCATGCGAGGGGTGGCTTTCTGATCCCTACGATACAGAACCATGTACTTGCCAGCAGTGTACACGACGTCCTCCCCAAGTGTTACGATTGTGTGGTTCTTGTCGTTGTATGACAACCCAAAAGCACCTCTGCAATCAACAGCCACTGTGACATATGGCTCACTACGCTCCAGCAGCATGACAGGTACATGATCCAGCAGCATGATAGGTGCAAGACGTGAACAGTCATCATTCTTCAAGGTTCTATTGGATGCTGCCGGTTGTGTTCTTGGCAAGGAGGGACAGATCAAGGTGAAACAAGGTGTCTAAGAAAAGGAAAGAAGTTTGCGTACATTGGAATAAGGCATGGCAGCTGATGCCCTATGCTCTTTTCTATCTGCTCTCTTTGTTGTTCAGACATCCCAAATGTTCCCTTCGCACTTTAGCTGCGCTGAATTGTAGAACCTATTACAGGACATGAAAGCAAGAATGATGAAAGATTGTAGATGTTCATCGTTTCGCAGCTCGTGAAGGCTCTAGCTCACTCTTTCCGCCCTCACTCGCATGCAAGTGGCCTGCATTCAGGACCAGGTACACTGGACCGAAAAGTTTGATCCTAAGGTGTAGAGAAAATCACGGAAAACACGTGACTGAACGTTTGCTTCGCTGATGCATCATGATGTGGACCAGAAAGCAGCTGCAGCAGATGGGGTGGGGTTACACATGCATGTTTCTTTTGGAGTAAATAAAATACATGCTTCGGGGACTACGCCATACTCATTTTGAGCTTCGGCCTCAGCGCCACAGTGGCAGATTTTATAGTTTGCGAAGGGGGGCTCACAGACGTGCATCAGAAACATCGCGTGTGTTCGCACTTGAAGGAAGTTGTTCAAACCAAAGTTAGCAGTCAGGAACAGGCAGTTGTTGGTGTCTGCCAAGAATGTCTCAACAAATCCTTGAAAGAACGTAATTAATCGGGAACCACTCCATACAGGGCCATACCCATACATGAAGCGCTGCGCCGTAAGCACCCACAAAGAGGCGCCCGCTCCTTTGGGGGTGGCTTGTCCTGGGACAAGCACAGACAGGCACGAGCAACACGTGACTAGTGATTCAAACACACAGGCTGCTGAACACAGGCTGTTGAACAAAAATGCTAACCTGCCTGAAACCATACTCAACAGCAGATGCCTCTTGCTATTCCAGTTTGCCACAGGCTCAGAATGTATGGGGATATCGATATAGATAACAAGGGGCCCAATTACCAAATTGCCATTCATGAACATGGTTTATGTGTCAAGCAAAGAGTGGTCGGCGCTGATGAAGTCAGCATCCAACCAACTATGCTTGAATAGCCTCAATTCACTATGCCTGAGAGATTACATCAACACGACTGCAGAACTAGAAATTGTGTGAGAATTCTCTATGCCTCAGTTGGGTTATTTCGGTTCGAAGTCTGACCTATGGGCGTTCCTAACTACACCTGTGATACTCGAAAAGGGTATCACATGTGATAGCCTTTTCGTTCTCAACTTGAGTTCATTGAGAATAGTGACGGATGCACGAGAACGCTTCCTCGGGGGCAACCCTGGACCAAATACAAGACAACTTCCCCAGCATTCTGCAGTGTCAGGCAGAACATCGCTTGGTGCGGCCTGGCACCACTTCCTGGCGAAGTCATCCGCAAATCACCTGCCGCTCTCACTTACTGCTTGTACGTGCGTGAATTTCAGGATCATTGGCTGGTCCTTCCAGGAGAAAATTTCTGTCTGCAGCTGTCAGACGTGATTCACAGACGTCTGCAAGTCTCCATACGGACGTGCAGCGCGAGGCTGGATACAGAATGCATCTGGTCTTCCTCAAGTGAAGAAAGTTACCAAAGTCCACTGCAGCTGCCTTGATACTCATGCGCTGTGCGTGATGATCGGTGGACAGGATACTCGTCTCCTTTCGCCTTTGCACATATGGTCGTTGTAACATTAAACAACATTAAACATTACTAATCAGCATGTATCATATCATATGCTATGATAGGTAGTTCTGGTAATCTTCACGGCCACATGTTGTGCGATGCATTGCACTGCTCCATGCAGCCTGTCGGCGCGGAATCGCATCGTGCTGTGCTTCTCAACAACTGCACGCCCGAATTCACACTGTATGTTCTGATATATCCAACTGTATCCTGTATCTGTTTCTTGTAGATGTACGCATGCAGCAGCTCAAGTTGCCCATCCATCGTGTGTTGCGGTGCATCGGACAGACATTAGGGATGTGTACGCCAGGAGCCGGTCGTTGTGCATAGCTGAGGAGTATGATTATAATTCGTGGTTTCACTTCACTTGCTGTTCCCTTGTCCTAGACGCAAGGCTTTGCTTATCGGTACGGGTTTCTCAATTGCACTTCCGATGTACTCACTGGTTATTGGCAATCCAGCATGCCAGTAGTGGGAAATTAGTGTATTCAGTGTTTCTATGAACTGTTTTGTGTGCCAAGAGCATGGTATTGCCGTGACCGGCGGTATGTATATATGTATGCGTGAAACTTGCCGCACTGTTACTGACTTGAGCAGGCACCGGCTGACTCGATACGACAGCGGTTCATGTACAGCAGAAGACCAAACGTAGGTACTTGTATCCAAAGTTTGAGTTGCGATGCACCCCTGGTGAAGGTCGTTGTGTCCTGGTGCCCACCGCCGTATTATGTTAGATACTCAGGACCCACAGACATGTACACTTCCGCTTGTGCTCTGACTGGCCACGTCGTAATTGCGTCGTATCAGCTCTTTGCTCTACCAGTCTTTGCAATTCTTGTCCTTTTGATGACTGGGTGATTACCACTGGCTGGCTGGTTACTGCTGGTTATTATTTACCCTGAGCAGCACTGCCGCTCAGCTGCATACACGCAGGCAGTTCAAAACGAAGGCAAGTTGCTGGTAGTTCTGGTCTCATCATCAATGACCATGGCTTAGCAAGTTTAGCTCTGGGTAACATCGGCGCCATCCAGATTGCACACGTCTTCTGTTCATGCAGCTCATAGGTGGGAAGACTCGTCTTCAGGGCCAACCTGTACCGTTCAATATATGCTGACATAAACGTCTTGGGAATGATGACTGCTGCATTCTTCGTTTTCCTGGCATTAATACTGGCCAACCAGGTGTGCTGCTGCCTCGAGCTCCAGTACCAGTTCTTCAGTAAGGAGAGAGATCTTATCACTGGATCATAAGGAGACATTGGATACAGAGGTGAAGTGCACTGCAACAGTCAATGGACATGCACGTTTCCTTTCTGCATGGCATTTCCATGGATGGATTGTATAGTGATGTAGTGATATCCCAGAGTTAGCACAGCTGATGTGCCCCACAGCTGATATCCCCCAGTTAACACAACTTACCATAGCATGTGCCACCAGATACTTGCCAACAGCATCTTCCAACGCAAGTGTGCCCAGCCTCTCTCATCACGCCGACCTTTCTGTTCTTCGGTCTGAGAGATCACTAATGGTGTGCTATTAGACTGTGCGCTTTGGGCCCTATGAACCGTTCAACTGTGCACCTTGCTCACTATCAGGGGTGCACTCTGCAAGTGAGAATGCTAGCGCAACGCCTTCGTGATTGTACTCTAGTGCTGCCTTGTGTCTCTCTTGATAGTTGATGCGATTGACCATTCTATGATGATGATGCAGGCAAGGGCATACCGTGGCACCGCCGTGTCAGAGGCTCTCCTGCAATCAGAACAAAAACATAGATGTGGTGGGACCGTTAGCCATGACGAAGATGCTACAAAGGCATCCGGGTTTCACGCAGGTGGGTGCCCCATGTACACTTTGATTCCTTGCACATACGCACATGTATACTGCTGCGATTTGTACATGCAAGCTCCCAAATTTCAGTCAGGAGCTGCTTTAAATTGTGCATAAACTGTATCTTGGTTTTGGGATTGACCTTAAACTCAGCCGCGTTGAATTGCTTTTACCATCAGGTCCCGGGTTCGAACCCCGGTCCGGCCAGAGCGACCTCTCGTCTTTTTTTTTAACTTCTGCGCCGGGTGCGTAAAAGGTCTCTGGTGGTTTTCCCTTCAACGAATTGCATGATATTCCGCCACTGTGGCACTGAGGCCGAAGCTCAAAATGAGTATGGCGTAGTCCCCGAATAATCTATTTCATTTATTGTACGTCCATGCTGATTTAAACTGTGCATGAACTGTACATCCATATCCAGCATATTCCAGCATGCAGGTTCCAAGGAGGAAGAACAAAGAGGTACCTTGTTGGAAGCTTCCCAGTGTGGATGCTTGCTTGCAGAAGACTTCCCCATTGACGAGTGGGTGAGTTGTGTCCTGACCATTGTGGAGCCACATGGGGCACTTCGCCACTTGCTCTCAGAGGGCGCCCATCAGGGAGATCGTAGCCAGCCAGGTGCAGAAACTCAGCCTTGCGTCAATGTTGTTCAGCCGCTGCTACATGTAGGAGGAATCTACATCCAGAACACATTTCCGATGATGGATGGGCTGTTCAGGATCATTGATCACCAGTGTCGCGTAGTTACATGGAACAATGCTCAATAGTTGGGGCTATTCTTTGGGTGTGTGCCTTAACAAATTAAGCGACACTGGTGGTCACTGTTCAGGATTGCTCTGTCTCACAGATCATTTTCGTACACGTCTGCGGTTTCTGGCACACAATTGAGTTAGAGAGAATACATCGACAGGGCTGGAGACACTCAGGCTGCTCCGATTTGATTGTGGCGGGTTGCGTAGTTCTTTTTTCTTTCTGGGAGAGGGTGCAGTTACAAACTGGAAAGCTAATAAATAGGCATGAACCCAAATAGCCAAAAGCATCTAACACAAAACATCCACCACTTCCCTCGAATGGCACAACAGCACCATCACGAAAGTCTTTCCCAGCACTCTTAGCCAAACTGCGATAATAATGACGAAACAAGATGCCACGACCACGAGCCAGGGCACAACTCAGATACTGCCTACTGATTCGCAACCACAAACCACAATCTACAACACCAGTGGAACAAGCAACAGTAGCAAGGTTCTGCAAGTAACCCTCAGCAGAGGGGCCTAACTTTCCAAAAGTAGACATAACCAAAGGAACCATAGTGGCTCCGTTCAAGACATGCTTCCTACTCTTCGCTCTCTTGGCATCACCCTAAATTAAATTGCCCGAAATCATACCGCCTTCCTTTTTTTAATGCTGTGCTGGGAAAGACTTTCTTGATGGTGCTGTTGTGCCACTCGAGTGAAGTGGTGGATATTTTGTGTTAGTTGCTTTTGGCTATTTGGGTTGATGCATATTCACTACCTTTCCGGTTTGTAAAAGATGCTTTTTTCCTTTTTTTAATGCACTGCGAATGTCAAAACTTCAAGAACTGATGTACCTGGCAGGTGTAAATTCATCCTACTTGTGCAGAGAATCAACAGGAAGAAGCAGAGGGGCAGCCTGAGGAGTCAACGCAGGGGGGCTCTGCGCAGGATGGGTTTCTGCGTGAAAGTGGGCAGGGCTTTGCAGATTTGGCGATGCCCGAATTCCCAGACATTTCAACGCAAATGGTGACTTTCTCTCCATTGCCTTACAAACCGGAAAGGTAGTAAATAGGTAGGAACCCAGATAGACTTTCTCTCTATCATTTGATGCAGTCTTCGGGTGCCTAAGGAATATGTGGCTAGAGCGAGGAGCTACTCACACAGCATCCAACGAAGAGCATCGTATTGCCTGCCGGCCACCTCCAGTTTCACGCAGCGGCATGCCAGGGGTATCGTTATGGACAACTTGGGTTTTGGAAAGTAAGAAACTGAATGTGTCATTGTCAACCACTGTCAGCCAATTAGTTAATTCACTTATGTCGTGCTCACCGCGGAAAATCATGAACCGTTACATGCAACACCCCCCAACATGAATACTTGGTATTTCGCTGACATAATTAGTAAAACGCCCCCCAAAATGACATAAGCAGTTAGTATTTCGCTGACATATGTAGTCTTTCCACATTCCTTTACTATATCCCTGCAGCATGCTAGTCCAGATGAGCCGGATCACACCGGACTGCGTCGCAAAGGATGTTAGATTAGATGCAAATAGTTGGAATTATTAGTTGGGTGTTTCAATGCCCAAGCGATCTCAATTTAACATCTGACATCCGGTGCTCATCCCAAGCCGGTTTGTTAACCTTGTAACAGACAGACATTGGACATCTCACTGATCCCTTGTAAATGCACAAATACAGAGTTGTTATTACACCTGAACAACTGGGCACTAGCGGGACACTTGATAGGGGTATATCTAGGGGGTGTGGGGAGGGGGAGGGCCATGGCATGTGCAAGTGAAGGAAGCACAAGAAGCGGGCTGGTGTGTTTCAGAATGACCTATGCAAGATCATCAGCAAGGGAAAAGGTTGTGCATGTAGGATGATGATTCGAGCGATGTTGATGTGCGGCCAGTTGTCAGCTACTGGCATGAAGTAACCTTGAAGACCCATCAACGAGACTACTCCAAAAGGGAACTTGGGAGGACTGACCAGTCCCCTACACAGCCAGGACCAGCATACGCTGTCAGAGCACTAACAATTGTGCATTTGGCAATATATGACGCCGTTGCAGGCATCACAGAGGGCGTAGAAACGTACCTGCAATACGGTTCTCAGGATCGTGAGGTTCCAAGTGCGTTCTGAAGTCAGTTCTTTGTTGTGTGTTTTGATAGGGTAACTTTATGTTTCTTTTAATTGCGTAAGCGCTGTTCAGAGCCGTTGCTCACACTCCAAGGAATCTCTATCCTGTTCAGTCAACCCAAGTTCATGACACAACAGTTGTGTCATCTGAGGTCAGAGCCCTTTGTGCATGGGGCGTCGCAGCAGAGCTTGTTAGTTTGTGCTATCATTGAGATCGTCTGCTGAGCTTCAAGTGACCGGGCCCCAGTAGCACCACCTGTTCACTTGCAGCTGTCACATGCGATGGTGAGTATGCATGTGTTCTGGTGCTGATATGCCAGAAAGAACCTTCAGGAGGAACCACTTCTTAATCCTTCTACTCCTCTTAATCCTTCTAATCCTCCATGAGGAACCACTTCTTAATCCTTCGGTGAGGTATGAGAGCTGTCATGGTGGTAAATAGTCCGGTTCACACACATCAGGGTGAGGTGATATCATGCGAGACACATCTGCAACATAGAGGCAGTCAGCTTGCAACATAGGGATATGTCAGCGTGTTAAACTGAGACAGTCTGACCCAGGATGAGCTCTGCGAGTGCGGTGCTGCAGGTGCAGCGCAGTTGTCTGCTGTAGCAATGGCAGCGTACTTGTCCTTGGTCATCTTGTATCCACAAGATCAGGCAGAGCTGCAAAGAGCACTGCGCTCTTTCACCACCTCGGCGTTAGCAGTGGTGGACCTGCACAGCTTCACACGCGGCGCAGCCTGGGGCTTACAGGTGGCAGTCGAAACAGTAGCGTCCAGGAACGGCGATGGCTCTGATGCTGATGCCCCATTCAAGGTATAGCGTGTCTTTGAATTGGTGTTCATGCATGCTGTTTGGGTTGTTGCCCTTTCACTGTATTTCAGGCTTGCAGTAAACATTGCGGGGGTCATGCGTTCTTACAAACCGGAAAGGTAATGAATAGGCATGAATCCAAATAGCCAAAACCAACTAACACAAACATAAAAATTACGGCGGCTGTGCAAAGCAGTGGTATTTTCAATGCTGCTTCTGGCGATTTGGGTTCTTGGCCTTCTCTTTTCAATGCATGCTTCCTCTTCTGCGCGTAACAGACCATGTGGCAGTGTTTGCATTCCCCTGCAGTGGCGCATTGAGCTGTCATTTCCCTGTTCTTTCCCTGCACGCATCACCCCACGTTCCCAGCATGCGTAACCGCACAGAAACTAGTGCCCCCCCCCCCCCCCTGTACAGGTGGCTTGAGGCAAAGCTGTGGGTTGTGTTGCAATTCTAGTCGAATCTACTATATCAGCGACATCATCGCGTCTAGTGGTGGTAGAATACGGTCACATCTGGATCGCTCGCTTCGGCTGCTAGCACAGAATCGAACAGACTGCTAGGAGACTCCAATGCTCCTAGTTCTCCTTTCTCCTGCCCCCTTCTCAATTGGGGCTGTGTAGTAGTTGCCACATGCAATC
Organism: Ulvella scutata; assembly: GCA_032359135.1. Lineage (NCBI taxonomy): Eukaryota > Viridiplantae > Chlorophyta > Ulvophyceae > Ulvales > Ulvellaceae > Ulvella > Ulvella scutata. The sequence continues at coordinate 27,252 of JAUMHD010027547.1, forward strand.
GATCCTGGCCACGTCTTCCCTGTACATTTCTTGTCACACAGGCCTGGTGGCATACCACCAATCTGTATGGGCTCGTCTATGAGTGTTCATTCACAGCAAGGTTGCGTGTTTCCAGCAACAATTCAGGGTAACTGCGCAGGTTTACAATGCAGAGGATTTCCCATCAGGAGAGTATGCGCACATTCCAGACCCGACTGCAGTGGATGAGGATGGGGATGCACAGACGCTGTATGCACCTCACTGGGGTGCTGTGCGGCCGTTTGGCTACAGCAGCAGTGATCTGATGCCAGACTTTCTACCAGAACCACTAGAGTTGGCATACAAAGGCAACTTTACAGAGGTGAAGGAAATGGGTGCGTCACGCCAGCAGATGCTTGCCACAGGGCCTTCCAGTGTTGGGTCTGTGTGTTGCTGCCTGGGACATCACAGTACTCAGTAGAGGTGTAAAGTTACAGGCTCAACTCCATAGCATGGCTCAGTAGAGGAAGCACCTCCAAGTCAGAGTGGTCCCTTGATGGCATAAATCAGGTTGCACATATCAGTGATCACCGGTGTTGCTTCCTTTGTCAGGTCACACACCTAGGAAAGAGTTCCAAAGATTCAGATTTGCAATATCTAACCCAGCAACACTGGTGATCAATGGACACAACTATGCATGCCACTTCTCTACCTCAGTGACTCAGCGTGCCCTCCCTGGTCATCAGTGTTGTAACAGGAGTGCATTTTTCAACCAAAGCAATGTTCTCTGTATCAAGTCCCCAGTAACGAATGCAGGAGAGAAGGATAGTGTTGTTAGAACAGAAGATCAGACTGTAGGTGCGATCGATCTACCAGCCTCTGCCATGATCACACAAATTGTGCTTGTGCAAGTCTTAGATGGAGTCTGGAAGCGATTTGATTTCCAAGGTTTGTGAACGGCTGGCTTGCATACTTCAGTACTATCTGTCATCTTTTAAGGGCTTCTGTGCCTCAACATGCTTCAGAGCCTCTTCAGTCTGCGTGCTTCAGAGCCTCTCTGTGCCTGTAGCCGGCATCTTTTGGGCGTATGATGGTGTGGAGCTGATTGGAGGCCCAGGCCGCTTGTACAATCAGCTTGTAGACATCGCTGTGAAGGAGGCCTTGGAAGAGAATTCACCTGAACTGGCCACAGGTGTCCAGCTGGCAAAATTCTATGCAATGTTGCATGTTGCCATGGCAGATGCAACCACTGCAGTGCGCCCCCAATCTTCCTCCTACTTGCAGCACCAGAAAAGCGATGTGGTAGTCAGTGCTTGCTAGTATGCAAGCACTGACAGAAAGAACTTGCTGCCCCTAGTTATTATGTACAGCCTGGGCTCATACAGTTTTCCTGTTTTCCATTGCATACATGGAAAGCTTTTCTGTGTCGATGGCGCCAGCTGTGGCCATGCGAACTCTAAATCAAACGATTCATAGGAGAGGAAAAGGAGCAAAACAACTTCAACAAGCAAAGCAAGGCGAGAAAAAATCAAGTGTCTTTGGGGTTTTAGTGCAGCTCCAAGGAGGTGAAATAGATGGTTTTATGACTCATACGTGGCCGCGCCACTTTTCACTTCGGCCCGGACCTTTTTGACCCCTCTTAGGTGGTCAAATATAGCGGAAAGGCGCTTGATGCGCTGCCCAGTGTCATTGCTTCCGGATCAGCCCACGTTCACAATGTGGTCTGTACATACATCCTGCAAGCCCAAGAAGGAAGAAAGGCAAAGAAGGGGGCAGAACCCAAGTTAGCACATGCGCATTGTGCAATTGAATGCACATTTATGGTCACCACTGTTGCATGTTGAACTATAGCAGAAAAAGAAATGAAGCATTTGAATGGTGCAATTCAAAACTTGCAGTTATGACAACACACGCAGCTGTGCAACACATGTAGAGCCTTACAAATCACACAGTTACCTTGTACTTGTGTGCGATGGGACGTGACACCGAAGCTCACACCAAGTATGGTGCAGTCCAAAATTAAGATGACATTGATAAGTGACTAATGTTGTTAATAATCTAAATGTTGATTGTTGATGCTTGTTTACATGTGGATACACAGGGTGTGGCCAGCCTGCAGCCTGCTTCGGGTGCTTCTAGGGCCAATTGAGTAAGCAGAAAAGTAACTCACTGCCAACCTGCGCAGTGCTGGAGGGACAAGTACAAGTTCAACTTCTGGAGGCCCATCATCGGCATCCGGAACGCCCAGCTGGACACTTCTGGCGGCACCGCGGGCATGCAGGACCCCACCTGGACACAGCTGGGCGCTCCCCGCACCAACGGCAACAGGCCTGGAATCAACCCTGCCTTTCCTGCGTACCCCTCTGGCCACGCAACAGTTGCAACGGCCGCTTTCCAGGTTGCGAAAGCGCTGTTGAAGATTCCACCAGGCAGGGAGTATCCGTTCGAGTCTGACGAGTTCAACGGCGTGAATAAGGACGAGTTTGGGGTTCCTAGGCCGAAGATTGTGCGGAGAATGTCCTTTGATACTGCCATGAAGGAGAATGAGCGCTCTCGGGTGTACATTGGCGTGCACTGGGACTTTGACTGCACTGAAGGTGGGAAGCTGGGGACAGCGATTGCTGAAGATGTATTGTCCAGCTTCCCAGCACTTTGCTCTACAGCATCATGTGGTGATGCACTATATGATAGCCTCTGAAGGTCAGTAGTAGCCGACGAGCGATGTTAGTCGTTCTCGTGAGAAGATGTGTGCTGGAGATGTCGAGGTTGCGGTTCGGGTATTGATGGTTGAGTGCGGCGCAGCATGATGGTTGACTTTGGGTGCAAGGGCGGTGCTTGTACTGAAGGAGAGAGAAGCACGTGTGTAGGATCTGCTGACAAGTGACTCGAATCAATGCATGCAACATGCTTGATACATTCTTGATGAGGAGCACACTGACACGTACCAGTCGGAAGTATCTGGCAGTGTGCTTAGTTGTTTTCAAGTACTTTGGTATGAGAGTATCCCGTTTTCGTTAGCCATCTTGGTGATGAGTGTAGGTGCTTGGGCACTGTGCAGGCAATAGGCGCGCATTCAAAAAGAGTTTGGTGGCGTTTGTGCTTGACTTAGTTTACAAGACATGCAGTCGGTTTGCTGCAGTCTCTTTGCTGAGGGCAGGAACTTATCCTTTTGGGGCTCTTTTTTGGATGACAGGAAACAGGTGATCATGCAAAATGCGCTCATTCCAAGAACGCATGCCATGTGCATGCACGCTTGTGTCCACAGGGACAGCAAGTTGATGAACAGGGGATGAATCAAATCATGTGTGAAGTGCCTGGGACGATTGATACCTGAACGGGTGCAGGTGCCTGGCGTTCTGTGACTGAATGGATGGCTGCCTGGCATGCCACTGTTGTGATATGTGGTATCAGATCCGCAATGTCAAGGTTACCATGCATGTTTCGTATTGTGTTGGACCTGAAAGGCCCACTGGCCATGAAGCCCATGCACAGCATACAGGAGGGGGAACATGCTGCACCGCGCACACATAAGGCTAGCAAGCACACCAAAGCAACATCAATATTTTCATGCTTTGACAAGGTGCGAATTCTTCAGGGTTTCAGTGACCCCTTCCTCGTGCTGCGGCTGTGGGTTGGATCTGCGCTTGCATCGCAAACATACCAAGGTTTTCCAAATCAATATCTGGGCCTGGCAACCTTTACATCCCCCCTGCGTTCACATGCGGTTTAAAGTTGTTACTCTGGATGCCCAGAAGGTAGGAGGGCACCAACAGAACGCTAATCAGCAACAATGACATACCCAGGAAGGGCTGTGGCTGCTTCACCCCCAAAGAAGTGGGATAGGGAAACACATGTACGGTCCACACGTGGCCAGGGCAGCAATACAAAGGCTGCAGGGATCTAAGCATACGTTTGCGGGCAAAACTAATTCACCTACTGGAAAGGCCTACGAGCAGGTGATCAGGACGTACGCTGCAAGGTCATCCAGAGTTACAACTTGGCAGATAAGCCTTCCTACCTGCTGTCATGCCATTCTGCTATCCAAATTGAGCAACTCCTGCATGGTGTGTGGTGTTGCCTGTCCCAGCCTTAGCTATCCCACCAAGCCAAACTGTTGCTTGCTCTGTTTGATGGGCGACAATTTGAAGCACTGGAAGCCATCACTCAATGCAATTGAATGAAACCAGCACAGTAGGAACTGCTCCTGTTCTACTGCTGTCGCGAAGACTGAGAAAAATAGGCAGCAACAGAGACTTCTATAGATCTGGTTTGCGAACACCTCAAAAAGTAGACCTCACAGGGCTCCTATGAAGGGGAAGCGCACAAAGATTTCAACCTGTGCTGGATAGCGTTCTACTGATGTGGGCGACTTTTGGTTTGCGCATGGTTCATCTTTGGGGTTTGTGGTGGTTCCCACCTAAGAATTGACTGGATTTCCGAGGCATATCGTACTATGGCCGAAGCTGAACAGTCTACAAATAAAAAGCCGTTTATGTCTAAAGGGTTGTATGTGGGTGAAGGGTGTGGTGGGTTCTTGCAATAGCACGGCATGAAATTCGAAGAATCCGAAAGGATCAAGTGCTGTTCGCTCTACTCCAGGCAATGCACCATGGCATTGAGGCATGCGAATCCGCATACCAACTTTGTGTTTCGTATATGCGTATTGAATCATTGCTGTCGATAGTGGAATGTACAACCTCGTGCCCGGCCAAATGTGTCAAACTCTTCCGTAGTGCAAACCTGTGTTACGACCAAAAATCCTTTCAGCAGAGCTTCAGCAGGCATTTTGTTCATCCCTGTCTGGCTACACGCCTTATCGGCTTCTCGTAGCGACTCGCCACAACGACCACGACACACGACATTGCCCTGATCCATGGTGCGACACCATTCTTGCAAAGCCGCTGTGATGGAGGCAGGCCCGCGGGGCATTTAACCATCCTGTATGTTTAACATCTCGCCGTCTTGTGAGAACGCATGTGCGATGTGCAGCTGGCAGCTGGCTCAGGTACTGAATGCCATACCTGTGCACTTGCAGCTTCTTCCGCCAGTGCCTGCCGTTACAGCACCGTCCGCGGGCAGCGTCAGATTTACAAATCACGATGGTGTGAAGAGCACGATCGCTTAGTCGTAGAAGCTGCGGGCGTTGTGCTGGTTGGTTGCTCCGCTGTCAACTCGCCGCTGAGCCGGTCATTCTCGCGCACAACTTACACCAGAGGGATAACTATAAATTTCATTGAGTGCCTTGAGTGTGGAGCGTTTGGTCTTGTAGACTTGAAGTGCATGATGTAATCACCTCACCGGTCACCCCAGTTCAGATGTGCACAGCTGCACATCAGACTGACAATGGCACAATCAGCTCCATTGCCCCGCGAATTTCTAATATAATTATGTCATATACTTGTCGACCGCCCTTCTTGCTGTCAGCGGCCATCGTGAATAAATACATGGTGACGTGCAGAAGCCTTGAGGTACTCTGTGGCGCCTTCTCACGCTCCTCGTCCTCTTGCAGCCAACAATTCGGCTGAAGAAGCCAGATAGATTTATCGTCTGGGTCTGGCATGGACGGGCGAGGGAACCACAACACGCCATCAGGCGCAAACAATAATGCGGGGCGTCCACGCGGCTCCTCTTCAAGGGCCACATCAGGCCGTGGCGAAAATATAATGAGCACCAGATCTCGTGGTGGCTCTCCACCAGACAACCTCATCCCTATCTCCCCAGCAGAGAACACCCGCACATTGGGGAACTCCAGCAGCTTAGCCCCATCCACACGCCTGAAACACTATGCTTCTCTGCTTCTGGCAGAGAAGCCGGTGGAGGCCCACAGGGAGTTCCAGCGTAAGTGTCGCACAGGGAGTCTGCACATGGATGCGGCACAGCCTGGCGATGCACAGGGGGCCGACATGATGGACACAATGAATGGCACCCGCCTCCAGAACGGCACGCGCCCTCCTCCCAACGCCTCAGGAGCATCCCCCAGTCCCTTCTCCCAAGACGGCTTCGGGTCAGATCGTCATGGTGATAGAGGGGGCCGTAGCAGCGGAGGCAGCAGGCCAACTGACGCAGCGCAGGCAGCAGGCGGGGATGAGGAGGACTTGGACGCTGATGCTGCTGATCCTGAGTATGAAGCTTACCGCAAAGCATTCAAGGAGGGGTTCATGTACCGGACTGTGAAGGGTGAGATAGTCAAGAATAAGCGCCGCAGGGGCCGCGCAGGTTACCTTGCCACCCTGAAGTCAGTCTACAGGTGAGTATTTTGTCCTTGTACAGAAAGATCCCCGAAATTGTTCAGATTTTCTTGTTGTGCAGTCAGTATCAGTACCACGCATGACGAAGGTGCTGAGAACCTGTAGTATTAGGTTGTCCACAGCAGGTCTACATGATGTGTTGCTGTTTGATCTTTTGCACCGTTACCACCCTCGTGCTTGTACCTGAACCGTTGCAACCCAAACATGCAGTAAGCAGGTTCAGTCTACAAGGCCATTTTGTGAGACTAAAGCTGTAGTTCAAGCTTCAGATCACACAGCCGCGTTTTACCAGTAAGAAAGGATAGGTTCTGATTCAAATAAAGATTCAGCTGTGATCAAGTTGCAATTGAATCCAGACATTCATCTACTGCTAATATTACACAGAATGTGCGTTGTGCAGCTCAATAGTGCCGTCTGGAGGCCGCCGGCAGCCACTCAAACTCTCTGGAATGGACAAAGTAAAGGCGTACACCTACATGTTCACCATGATCATCTTTGACCGTGTGACACCCACGCTGCTGGGCCTCAACGCATCTCTGATCGTGCTGTTCATGACCTCATGCATGGTTCTCATGAGCATGTTTGCAGCAGGCCAGAGCCGCGCTTGGCGTGAGGCGGTGTTTGCCGCTGAAGGTCAAGCGCTTCCTCCGCCGCTGGAGGGCGAGAAGAACTGGGGCCCAGCACGGCTGTGGAATCATTTCATCAAAGAGAACAATAAGTTCGGCCACGAGGTATACATGACTGAGTGGGGTGGCGTAGGCGCTGTCATCGTGAACGTCACACAGGAGAGCTTCCGGTACATCACTGCAGTGTTCATACACGACTCCATCTGGCACTTGCTCTTGGTGGGGGGCTGTTGTGCTGTTGCAGGCGTGCTGGTTGAGCGGAGGTGCGCAGCTCGTTGCCGTGTTGCCTCCAGGATCAACTGTTCCTCCTCATGGATGTCTGTTAACAGTATACTGATCTTCCCTGGCATGTGTGTCTGCTAGTGTTTGTGTGCCTACATATGTAGTGTAGGCACACATACACACACAGAGAAGCACAGCGGCACACACGTCTCTGTCATCGCCGGTGACTGCAAAGGTCAATTGAGCTCTGAGTCTGTTCACCTTTGACGAACACGCTGCTGTGCCTAAGACCAATTGAGTAGTCTGTTCACATTTTACATGCACGATGCTGTGCCTTCCTCGGCTTTGCTGTGGCATGTCCTCCACAGTTCCTCCACAAGCAGCAGTGATCCTGTTCTGTTGCAGCCTTTAATTTGCCTCTGCAGACGGTATATGACACACGCACATTGTCGTTGTGCATGTACAACATTATCAATTGTGCTGGTAGAGGATGCAATGAACATGTGGCGATGTGTTCCCATCATGCACCCGTCAGGCAGGGGTGTAGACATTCCCATCACCTGATGTGGATCGAAGGACTTGGGTTGTAAATGTTTCCAAACCAGAAAGGGAATTCAGAGGGCAAGAACCCAGGCATCCAGAAGGACTAGTCCAATGTTGCTCGGTGTCGGTGCAGATATGGAATCCTCCGAACTCTGATGATGACAGCCATGCTGTGCATCACAAGCAGCATGGCTGCAGTGCTCTTCAATGACCAGTGCTCGGTGACGTTCGGGTCCTCCCCACTTGCTTGGGGCTACCTGATCTGGTGGGTAGTAGACACCGCATCGCGGATCACCCTGTGGCCTCTCAGAGACCGAGAGAGGCTGTTGAAAATGGTCAAAGCTTACAAGAACTGGTCTAACTTGATCCTACTTGCCAGTGAGCCCCCCTCTGCTCGCCCCACAAATTTCCTGAACAATCCCAGTAGATTGTACATGCCCTGCGATTACAGCCTAGTGTTGATTCGTTGGTGTTCATCGTATGCTGGCTTTGTTAGGGGCACAAACTTGCCTCCATACAATCGTCAGGATACACACTCTACCAGTGACATTGTGCTCCGGCGGGTTGTACGGGAGGTATGTGCACGAGGAATACAGACCGTACAGAGACTCAGAATGGTGATAGTGATCCTACTTGCTTCCCTTTCCAGGTTGCATCTGAATGATTATGTCCCAACAGACAGCGCTTGAGAATAGTGCTGTGGTAGTGCTATAGGAATGTTAACTTGTCATTGACACATGCAGGTACAGCACTGACTTTGTTGATTTCGGAGGCATCACTACAGGCGTCATCTGCTGCTCCTTCTGTCGTGGCTGCAATATCTGCTCTGCTCATCACTCCCATAATGGCGCCTCGGTGGTCTAGCTCGGCCGTGGAGGCCGCAACTGTTCCAGTTGCATTGGTTGCTGTTGTGATCTTCTGGGTGATTATTCCGATTGCTGGAGCCGGCAAAGTTTCAGGAGTCACAGTTGCTGATGTTAGCATGTGCCCTCTGATACAGTTAGAGCCTGTTGCATAGAATCGCCTTCCACCAGGTGGTAGCACGTACATTCATAGCGTAAATTCAGACATTATGTCAAACCCGTGGTGTATGATGATTGCCGTGACAGTGCCTTGCGCAGGCTGCTGCTTGAAGGCTTCTCCCCCAGGGAAGCGGGAGTCTGTTCGAATGGTGCAACATATCGGAGCTGAGAACGTTTGCAGGCTGTCTACTCTCTGTCTGAAGTGTCATCACTGGGCGTCTGTTGCTGGTGTAATTCTCTGTTTTTCGCATTATTCCTTGCACACATATCTGAGCTGCACCATGCACGACAGAGGAATGGTCCAGACGATAGAACCAAGGAGGAAAACCGAACCTACAAACCAGCAATGCATCCAAGCCCAGTCAGCTTGATGTTGTCCGCACAGCACGCACATAGTACCACTTCCAGACTTGCCTAGACCCAACAATGCAAGATTAAAATTCAGGTCAAGATACTATATTTTCTCAAACTATGTGCAACATCACTGTGTAGCCTCCCAACCTGCCAGGACTACCTGATAGTTGGGACCCGTGCTGCATGGGATACAACCGTAGCCTAGCAGCGTACTCTAAGAGGCGAATGCATGACAGCGTGCTGCTGTCATTACTCTTTTGAGAAAGCGTTTTCAACAACCTGCACACCAAGACCCCTTGTGGAAACTCTTCCATCAAGTGAACACAGGGCTCACAACAAGCACAGACAAGGAAACACACTTGCCGTGGAGTTGGAGGTGTCCGCTTCTCTGCTGTCGGCGTGAAGCCTAGAGCTTCCTTTGCCGGCTTCACCACAAACGGCAACACAATACCTGCATGACCACGCCCAGTTACTTATTTACAGCCACAAATCATTCTAATTGATGCTCATTCGTAAAATGGCATGGGTACGCCTCCATCTCTTCTTACTGGTAGAACCAGCGGCACAATGGGGCGTACAAGACGAGCCAAGGATCAGGCTCCAAAACGCCACGGGCTCTGTGAATGCGAACCAGCCTATTTGCTTACCCAAAGTCATGTTTTACTGTTTTATCAGTTGATGTCCATGCGGGTGATCGTGCAGCGATTCGCTTGCTACGATCCACTCACAGGTACGCCTTTCACTTGCTACGATGCAGTTGATACAAGGCATTGATGACACCAATGAACCAGTTGGGACGATCCTGCAAATCACCTGCAAGGCAATTTCCAGAGTGATGCATATGGCGAGATCCCCACTTCATGCATTTTGCAACATAAATCACACTTGCACTGCGCAGTGTAACAGAGCTCCAGTGCTTGAGAGAACCTGGTTCACGTTTGGTTGCACCACTCTCTGCAGCGGACACACATGCAGACGTTTTGAGCAAGCGTTAGGCCTGTGCATGGACATATTGGGACTCCATGAGTGAGGGTGCTGCAAGACAGGTACAACAGGTACAACTACACCGTGGACAATTGCCCATGCGCAGAAAGTTTTCATTTCGTGAGTTTACATTGATAGTGTCGTGGGTCACAAGCACAAAGAGTGCTCTGGCCTACCTTCATCTGAAACACAGCAACCACGAAGACCCCAAACAAGAAACCACCCAGCACTCAGCACAAACTTACCAAGCTAGAACAAGACAAACACTCACCCAGCGCCATAGAGACAGTGCCAAACACCTACATGCAAGCAGCACACGCCAGCATGACACCAGGGAAACAGGACAGCGACACATACGGCCCGAGACAGCGGGCCATCACGCCGCCGATGCAACATAAAGGTTGGCCCCCACCCGGCACAACCAGGAGAGATCGCGGCACGAGGAACCCCTAGCCGCAGCAGCCTGGCTGGAGGTGGCGGGAGGGAGTTGTCAGCATGGAGCAAGGAGCGGGGGAGGGGGCACTGGAGGCCGAGGGGGGAGTGAGTTGCCGGGTGAAGGAGGGGGGTTGTGGGCATGGGGCACCGGAAGAGCGCAGGAGGTCGAGGCGCCCGAGGGGAGGTGGGCGTGGGAGGCAGCGTCGACGGGCAAGAGTGCGAAGTCGAGGAGGAGCTGCAGCCTTTGCATTTCGTGTGAAATAAAACGATTGCTGCTCATGTTGCCACGTTTCTTGGTGCCGTGCAGTGTTGCTTTTCTGGCGTTTGGTTATTTGAACGTCAAGATCTGATGCAAGTCGCACTGTGACGAAGAAATGGAAGGATTCGTTGCCATAGACACGGCCCTTGGGGCGAATTCTGTCAAAAAGTGGCCAGTTGACTTCAATGATTTAGCATTGCTGCACCAGGCTGCTGCATCAAGCACAGCCTGAGCTCGTGTATCAGAGCCACTGCTACCACAGCGTTCGAAGCACTGGAACCTTGATAACGTATTAACTCACTGCTGCGCCCATTATCTGAAGTCCTCATCAGTACCGTGAAGCCGCTTGCAGGGCAGTTGCATCAGGCGCTGGTAGGCTCGCTGCAGTATTGCCAGTGGTGGTCTTAAGGTCTGCACACACTTGCGCTGCGTAACCAATCGTGCACCATCACTGCACAGCGTCAGCTCTGCAGGGCATATGCACGCTACCACGAGCTCTCACTGATCCCTTGGGAGTGCATTCTTCTCTGCAAGGGGCACTTGCAACAACACAGATCCATGGGACACGGGTCTAGGAGACGCTGTAGTAGAAAATGCAGCAGAGGTCATTATGGCATTTTATGCTCTGGCATGTATGGGGTTCAGTTTGTTCCCAGCTACGTTGTACGCCTTTGGGCTGATTGTGAGCGTGAAACGGTTTGAACCATGAGCAGGAGTCTGCTGATTAGTGTATGGCGCACCGCGAACACTGGAAGAAGCTGCCTCGAGTGCATGTCCAGCACTGCCAAGCAGTCGATAACCGACACCGTTGTCACGTACTGCACAGCAGCGGGTAGTGTTGATACCCCTCTATGCAGGTGTGGATGTCATGGGCAGGCAGTGCACAGTGTGGCCGGTACACACCATGCGAGGATATACTCTGAAACAGAGCAGAGAAGCAGGGAGATCTGATGCAGGTAAAAAAAAACAATATATATATATATCGCGTTTGCAATTACAAACCAGAAAGGTAGTGAATAGGCATGAACCCAAATAGCCAAAAGCAACTAACAAAAAACATCCACCACTTCACTCGAATGGCACAACAGCACCATATATATATACATACATCGTTTAGACATATTTTCATATATACATATACATATATCGACGCAAATACACGATTATCGAGCACTCTGGCGGGGCGGGTCAGGAGGAGGAGGAGGAGGAGCAAGAGTGCTTGACACTGATTCGCGCTCTTTGCTCTGGCAACACGAGGGCGGTGCAATAGGATGTCTAGGATAGGAGCGTCTGACCTCGTTGATGATAATTGGTCCAACACACTGCCAGTCCAAGAACTGCGCAGTAGTGAACCCGGAGGGAGCCTTGGTTGTCAGCACCACACCCACATCGGGGAGGATTCTCAAGGTCTCAGTGCAGACTGTGTTAACCTGAGTCCAAGCGATGAAGAAAGTCAACACTGCAACGGTACAAATAGCTACCTGCAAAACAGCAGCACAGAGTGGTGAACTGTGCAGTTGCTTTGTCGTTGTTTGGTATGCAGCAGGTATGTGCGCACATGGAAGGCAGCCCAAAATAAAAAGCCGACACTCATCAAAGACATGGTCCCGGCTGCTGCCTGCACACCAAAACGCCTGTCAGATGGGAGCATGCCAGTGATTCAGATGGCTCCCGTCATGACAGCACCAAAGAAAAGGCATCAGTCGCAAACGTTCCTAATTCAAGTGCATACGTGTCATCTCCAACCACAGCTGTGGGCATGACACACACCGCTCTGAGAAGCACAGGTCTGGGAGAGATTGACACTGTCGCTTCATGCGCACATCCTTTGCATGCTGTGAAATTCAAGTGAAACCTGACTCCTCTAAAGTCTTCTGAGTACTGTTGTTCGTTTATTTCGGCTGATACGCTGTCACAAATAGACATCGCGTTGCGCGCACTAGTACAGCTGGACAACACCAAAGGCGCGAAGGTGCAGAAACAAGCTATAATGTGCACGTTCCCATTATTTTTGTTGCTGCACGGAGTAAGCCCTGTTTCGGGGCCCCGAAACCATGAAACATTGCTATAATTCTTGGTTCAGGTTCACCTGTGGTCACATGCAGTTGCCATGGAATTGCATAAGGGTCCACGAGCATGCTTGATGACAGAAGGAAATGAGTATAACATACCGATTTCTCACCTGCAACAGCATCCCTAGCAGCTGCAAACACCACCGCCACAACATGCTGACTGAGGCGCTCCGGCATGCTAGCAGCAGTGCAGGGATCTCTAGCACCCGTGAGCCTCTCTACCGGGAGCTCGACCCATCTACCTTGAACGCTGCTGGGCAAGCCCGTTGGGATGTACATGCCATCCTGAATCCTGGCCCCGGTCCCTTTGCCCTTGACACCATAGTCACACACCCCATTGGTCCCACTGCTCTCGCGCGCGATCGGGAAATCAGCATCGCGCTTTGCAAGGGTATCCATGCGCTCTTCGGCTCGGGCGTGTAATGCTACTCTACCACCAGTGGGCAGGCCTGGCTGCCTGGGTTGCTCGTGCCCACTGCTGAGGTGGAACATGGTATTCAGTGTGTACAGTGTAGTGATGCTTGGCCGCCACTAGGGTTGGTTCTGGTGGTTCGTGGGTGCCTTCTGTGCGATTTTGACAGTTTCTGCATTATGTGTCTCTGATACTCTGGTTGCACTGCGCTGGCGCTTTCTCCTGCGTTCTGTCAATGTAATTACATACCGATTTCGGCGAACCTTCTGCCAGCTCTTGTTCGAAGGTTTCTGCAAGGACACATAACAGTGCGGCTTGCCCCTTCAATCTGGAACGATGGATGGTGGCCAAAACTGCACATGGGGAACACAGGCGCAGTCACTACCAGTGGGAAGCTTCGCCAGGGTGGCCATGGGCGGGACAACAACCCCCAAAATAGATGTTGATCCAAACCTATCTGAGTGGCGCTGCAAGCAGCAACAGTCAGATGGATCTCCGTGTGCTAACGCCAAATGGGAAACAAGGAACAAGGTTGGAATAAACTCGGAGTAAACAAGGGAATTCGGCATGTTCCCAAAACTCAGTTTTCCTCATCAGCAAAACCCACTTTTCCTTCGGACAAAATACCCATGATTTCCCAGGTTTCGAGCATGATCACATACACAGTGATTGCACAGGTGTGTATGAACTTGCACAAGCAGGGCCATGGCCGGACAGCTCGCAACACATGAACTGGCAGTTGGTGCTACTTGGTTGTGTGATCTCACCTGATAGAAAGCCACCCAATGAGAGCTGGCACAGCGTTTACAGAACTGTTAGAAGCCCCAAATTATCTCCTGCATCATCATAAACTTATTCATGGGCATTATTCAATAATGTGCTTGTAATCATGGCGTTGAGATGATTCAAAGACAGCGTTCAGTTACCTCGTCGAAACACAAAACGCGAGGGGCGGAAGGTGCTGCTGAGTACCTTGCCCGAGCTGCAATCAATGGTTCTGCACGACCTCAAAGTGCACGCCTTGCTGGTCGGCATACAGGTGTGTGCATCAGATACATGAAGTCACGCAGTCTTTGTCAGTGAACGTCTGGAGGTTATTGAGTGTTCAAGATATCGTAAATCTGTATTGTTAGTCTGCACCTAGATGTCTGGCTGCGATCTACCATTGCAATTGCTATCTTTCTCTCACACTGCATGCTAGCTCGTTGACTGCAACGGTGCCAAATGTCTTCTCATGATCAGTCCACAGTACTCCAAATACATTGGCGCATAAACAAAGTGCTGGGGCTCTTCTTCTTCACAACGTATGTGTTTCTCCACCAGCCCCCTCAACCAAGATGGTGTGTCGGTACCATCGCGTGATGAATGTGCAGATGGGGCATACCAATGTCGAAATAGGCCACAGAGTGCTAAGACAGCTGCATCCGGGAACCGTCGTGGTCTAGGGTCGAGGACAGACCCGATGTGTGTGAGCAGTGCATCAGCAGCGCTACGACTTGAGACTGAGGCTCAGAGCAGGTCGAGCAAGCCACGTGTTCATACTCTTGGCTCTGTTCCATTAAGTACCGAGGAGAAACTGTTGGGCAAGAAATCATCTGGATGGAGCAGCTCATTGCACTCTGCAAGCAGTGCTGCAGGTGCACTGGCACATGATGTGCAGAAGATTCAACAGAATCAGCGCAATCAAGCCATGAATCTGCGGTATAGAAATGATGATGTCAACGGTTCAGCGAAGTATATGCATAAGTTAAGCCTTCGGTCGGCAGACTTTCATCCGATTGCAGCCACAGAAAGACCATTGGAGCCCCAGCTCTCGGGGGTATGAAAACTCATCCCGTGGTTGCAGTAGAAGGGAGTGAACAAGCTACACCTTATTTGTAGCTGATCAATAGTGCTCTGTCTCTTCCACACCTTCTATTCCCAGATTAAGAGTGTCATTGAATTGTAGTTTTCTAGATGAACAACCACTGATTTAACTGTGCACATCCACAGTGAACCTGCAACGCTATTGTCCTCCAAATGTCTCACAGAATGCAGCTGTAGGCCTCTACGCTTTCCTCGTTTGGCACAACAGCGAACCTAGGCGAGACCAGAGAGCCATTGCCAGCAGTGGTCGAAGGCAAGCATCGTGGTCGCACAAATAGCGACGCCCCATCTCTGCCTGGCCTCCAACCAGCTCAGCCTACAAGCATTCGGGATCTATATTCCGAATGGTGTGTATCAGTGCGTATGCATGCACAGGCATCTGCACTCAGTGCTGTACCCACAGCACTCGCACAACGTGCCAACCTGTCGAACAAGGCTCTCACCAGCAGTAACTCTGCTGCCACGGCTTTTAAGGGCCCCAGACCTGTGATGAAGGGAGTTTCAGGAGAAAAGGGACTGCTCGAAGTAACTCGAGACGGCTTGTCAGCGTTTGGTGACCGGCTGTGGCTAGATCAGCTGAAGCTATCACGTTGCTGCCTTGTCAAGGTAACAAGTCCTCTGCCTTCTTGGGTGTCGTCTCTAATCTTGGGTCTGTAATATCTTACACAGAAGTGTTTCTGTGTAAGTGTGGTTTGATTGAAAACGCTCATCCTTGTCCTGCCAGGTGCAAGGCCCTGAGTGAATCACACCTGGCTTCACACGTCAGCCTGTGACAGCACAAATAACTTTCTACTGATCATTGCAGTTAATAAATGCATTCAGTTTCGTGCAGACAAGCCAGCCGTTGCGCATGCTGAGCTACCAGTACAATGACATCGAGTGTGTGGAACATGTCGAGTCCTTGACAGATCTAGCATTTCTTGACTTTTATGCCAACTGCCTGACTTCACTGCAAGGCCTGACATCGCTCACATGCCTGCGAGTACTGATGTTGGGTCGCAATCAACTGACAAACCTGTCAGGTGTGTTTCAACCCTCTTGCACACACCGCCTGGGGATCCGTGCAAAACGCTGTCTCCAGCACCCCTACTCGTCACCCTGTTTCATAGAAATTTTCAATCCAGTGTGCGCACTCTTTGAGTCTACGCCCACTGATTTCTGGCCATTGCATGCAGGCTTGGAGCAGCTGCAAAGTCTCGATGTGTTGGATGTCCACCATAACAACATCACGAACTCAGCGCCCCTCTCTCGCCTCACTTCGCTTCGCATCCTAAATCTGTCTTCCAATTCCCTTACCTCTCTTGCAGACCTGAGTCCACTGCGGGCCCTTGCGGAGCTGAATGTGCGCCGTAATTCTCTGACTTCACTGCACTTTTCTAATCTCTGGAATCCTGAGGGGAAGCCCAATGAAGAACAGCAGCCAGAGAGCCATGACTCCGACAGCAATGTTGACCCAGATGACGATGGAACCTGTGAAGCTGCAGAAGGTGTAGTGCAAAGCCAACAGGGCGGTGGCTGTGATGCTGAGAACATGTCATACGCAGAAGGTATGCTCGGTTGTGAGCAGCTAGCTGAGTTCTGTAGCAAGAGTGTCACGTCTGAAGCCCCCCAGTGGGGCACGTGTACGGCATGAAGGCTACTCCTCAGCATCCTCTTGCATGAATGTATTTCTGCAGTATCCTGAAGTCCTTGTGACGTGATTTTATTGACAATCTAAGTCTGCGCAGACTGTTTCTTATCACTATTTGTGGATGTGCTGTGCAGAGATGGCTGGAACTGCACAAGCCGCAGGGGCACCGCCCAATCTCAAGCGACTGTTTGCAAGCCACAACAAGATCTCCCTGCTCAGCGATATCCCTCTGCTACGTGGGCTAGAGTGCCTGCAGGAATTGGCACTTGACTCGAATCCGATAATGACTGCAGGCCATGAAAACGTGTGCATTCTCTCACCACAGGAAATAGTGACACACCCCAAGAAAGCTTGTTCAGTACATAAGCAAGCATGTTATGTTGTGAAACTCTGTTCCAGGATACATTCCTCCAGCACGCTGTTTGCAGTCTTCATACGTCAACAGCATTCTTCGTACACCTCGTTTCCTCGCATGTTCTTCCAGGGCACCATGAGATGCAGGCAGCCAGGCGACAGATCCTTGCTTTGTGTCCCACCTCGCTGCGCATGCTGAATGGCAGCCTGATCGCTGACAAGGAGCATCAGCTGCTATCACTCAAGCACCAGTCCAACTGCAGCGTGCACCCTGCCCTCTCGGACCTCCATATCCATGCAGCACGCTCCAAGTCTGCACGCTCCAGTCGCTCCCACTCTCTGTGTGGCACAGTAGCCACGAATTTGGGTCCAAGCGCTGCTTTGAGAAGTCAAAGTGTGAAGAGTACAGCTGCTGTTGAGAATGGTACTGGTGCCAACATGGACCACGGAAGGGCCGCAACTGCAACCACGATCAAAAGATCTGGTTCATCAGGTGTTACAGGTATGTGTACCCTGAGTGAAATGTTCTGGTACCTACCCACTCGCTAATACTTGGAACTTTGGGTGATCTGGAGCCAGCCAGTGCCATTGTGCAGGCCGCATGCATCGGGCAACAGTTGCGAGCGTTGCGCCCGCCGCAGGATCAGGCACCAAGGGAGCGCAAGGTGGAAAAGTAAACCTGAAAGGAAGTAGTGCAGCCCGTGGCAAGGGGTCACAGCAGCGCTTTGCAGAATGGAAAGACTCTGTGTCCCTGCTCATTCATGGTGACTCAACAGATGCATTGCAAGTGTGTCGCGGAAAATTTCTGAGGCCAACAGTCGTTTGCATTGCGGAGCTTCTGCATCGTTGTCACTCCAGAATTGTCTCTTGCGCCCTGAAATTGATGCTGGAAACCTGTGTGTGTGTGTGTGTGTGTGTGTGTGTGTGTGTGTGTGTGTGTGTGTTACGCGGTTGCGGAAACTGCGCTGTTGGCCTAAGGCCATCAGCATGCATGTGCTCGCAGCATCAATAAGTAAACCCTAATCTTCCAAATTAAGCCCAACACACCCCTCCTGGAAATTTGTGCCAGTACCTCGTATCAAACACCCTAGGTAACACTTGAACACACGAGCATTTCCCCTAAAATGTGTGCGTGTTGCGAAACATCAGGTACCGTGCAGGAACCTGCAAGCGTGTGCTTGGAAAATCTTACCATTCTGAAGCTGCACCGGGAAACGGTGCTGGCGCCTCCATTCCTCGCTGTGCTGTGCCGCCTGCGCACTCTCCGGTCACTCGCCCTCTCTCATATTGGTGCTCGGACCCTGCCACACCTTCGACCCCTCACCGCCTTAAACCAACTTTCCGCTCTCGACTTGACGGAGAATCCAGTGGCACAGGTGCAACCTACCTTTGGCAGTAGATTTTACTTTTTGAGGCCCGTTGTGTTGCCTTCATGCAGGCAGGACTTTCAAACCATGTGCCAACTCGATGATTGCGTTGCAGTTGGTGCTCTTCCGTCCCTTTGTCGCGGCTGCAATGCCCAAAATCAATCTGCTGAACGGGCTTGCTGTGGATGCGGGCACAAGGGACACTGGCCATCGTGTCATCTCACCGTTGCTGCAGTACTGGGGCCCCAATACCGCGAGTCACCAACACTGCCATGGCAGGCTATCCCCTGAAATCAGTGTGGTGAGCATGGACACCCCACTAGAAAGGTCTGGCGCATGGGGACTAAAAAGTGTCCAGCAGATGAGTATTTCAGGGTGCACAGAAGCGCTGAAGAGTAGCGACCAGGGTGGAAAGAAGGCGGAGGTTGGTCTGGATGAACGAAAAACGATAGAAAAGCGTATTGACACAACAGTAGCACGTGTGTTGGAAGTTGAACGCAGATGGGCTGAGCTTGATGCATGTTGGGATAGTGTCATTGCTGAACTTCTGCACGAATGGCACGCAGAGTTGGCATGAAGAGTTACAGCATTAGGAAGTAGCGTAATAGAACTTACCGTAAAAGCATCATGAGCTCGGAGTGTCTCACAGCTGAATGTATGATCAGTTTGAGCAAGTTACAGACTTTCGTCAGACGTAGGGTGTCCAGCAAAACACAGCAGAAGCATATATACAAGCAGACACGAATGAATCAAAACATGTATGCTGGAAGCACGTCACAGGGACTTATCCTCAAGGTACAGCATAATACCAATCTGCTAATCACGGCACTTGGGCACATGACCCTTCGGCACTTGACCCTGCAAGGTAAACGTGCAACAGTTCGAACAGCTATCATGAACGGGAAAAAAGAATCAAGACTAGTGCACTAAATCCATGCAAGACTTCACTGTATCACGCAAGATAGTTGTACACCTCCATGCTGTCGGTAGCCCTAGCGAGGTACTCTCTCTCGATGAGATTCTCAATCCTCTTCTTCAGATCAGTTGCACGGATGGTAAACTTCAGCTGAGTCATCACTTCATTCACAAGGAGCTTATGGCTGAGCTGTTTGCGAGCTTTCATGGTTCGCACGATGGCTGCATCGATCTGATACTGCCTATCTTGCAGGACCTGCACGCACTCTCTCTCCATCAATATTCTCGTTGGCTCGCATTGCAATCCCAGCAAATCATGCCCACTTCCCTCCTGGCCATCTTCATCTTGCAAAATTAAAGTAAAACAGTGAGGGAACACGCAGCTGCTTGCTGGTGCACAGGCACAGTTTGAACGCCACTGTGATGAACAAAAAAGAGGAAGAATCGTGTATGAACAGCTGCCTGCAAAACCCTACCAACACAGCTTGCAGAGAGCAAGAAAAGGTAGAGGTAATGACCTGATCGTTGGTGCGCTTGTTCTCCTCAACTGTCTCTTTGATTTGGATCTGGTTGATTTTGATCTTATACAGGCTGTGGGTGAACTGTTTCTCAAAAGTGAACGTGTCCGCATCCCCCACCTCCTTGCTTTTCGGATCCTTCTTCAACACTTTCACCTGCACCCAGACACCATCCTGTCCAATCTCTTATTGACAGGATACTTGTCCCGAGGAATAGGGGTGAACCATCAGCAGGGAGACGACATGGCTGTGTTGGATGTGTAGGGTCATCGGTCCCTTGCCGGAGCCGCTAACAATGACGAGGGTTCTGCTTGCCGACTGCGCAACCGCCAAAGAACGCAGTTCATGCATGCATGCATGCACACACACACACTTTCTTTTCGCAACACGTGTGTGTCATGTGCCTGTGCTTGTTGATTGAGTGTGTGTACTTCGGACTTATGCCTTCGGGCCGAGTAGTTGGTGGTTCGATGCCTATCATGACCTTATGGTTTCTACTTTTTAACACGCGTACACACACACACACACACACACACACACACACACACACACACACACACACACGCACACACACACACACCTTGCCAAGAGCCAGCGACTGCAATGTTCGCCGGAGATCCGGCATCGGCATGCTGGTCTGCGAGTGGATCTCCGAGAAGGACAGCACATCCGCATCATTGAACAGCAGCAGCACGCATGCCTGGTGCACGCTGACCTGCAGCTCCTTGGCCCCAGCCTCAAAGTGTGCCCTCAGAGTGCAGGACTCCATCGTGCTGTGCCACGTCAGCTTCCTGCCGTTGTGCTTTGTGAGATAGTAATCTCCAAACACCTCCCTTCCCCTGCAGCATGCACAGTGACATGTGACATGTGACATGTGAGCCACAGAACTGTTTTCCTGCTTCACATTTGAAACTTGAACTAATCAGTTCTCAAAACTGATTATTTAAATTCTGAATGAGGACATGTTCGCCTGGCACAGCAGCACATCTGTACATGGGCAAATGCCCTTGCCTACAAAGGCGTGGCTGGACTTCTAAGACGCAGGCGGTACAACTCAACGCCACTTCAATGCGCGGGAGTCATTTGACCGCATGAACTCTAGCCGCAGAAAGGCGTGGGACGAATCATGAAAATGCTTCGGCCGAATCATGGAAACTGTTTTCTGTGCACACACTCAGGTGCTCTTGAGCAAACCATTCCTGGCTAGAAAGGTTGGCATGGTGACGACTATGATCAGCTCGTTGCCACGTGCTCCAACCACGTACCTAACACACAAGCATCATGCATTCACGAGGCACGCACTCCCCCTCAAGTCAAAGCACAAAGCCAAATACCAGGTGCCCATCTTTGTGACGCAGCAGCTGCTTGAGTAACGAGAGTGTGAGCCACACACTGCTGATGCAGTAGAGGCGCGGGGCCTGATGTAGTAGTAGAGGTGTGGCTCCCCCGCATTATCCCCAGGCAATGGCACATGTGCGGGTTGCACTATGTCACAGTGGCACACGTAGAGACCCCAACTCTAAAATCAAGACCCTTTCTCCAGCACGCACACAGCCTCACGTAGAGCTCTCTCTCGGAATTCAGGACCCTATCTCCATCAGGGATATGGCTAAGGAATGGGGAAAGACTAATTATGTCAGCGAAATAATTTACAGTATTCATTTTGGGGGGTGTTGCATGTAACAATTCATGATTTTCCGGGGCGAGAACGACAGAAGATAATCAATTTGGCTGACAGGTGGCTGACAAGTTGGCAATAACGGTACCCCTGGTCTCAATGCCTCTAGCGTGGAGACAGAAGCACAGGCAGCACAGGACAAAAGACAGACTGGGGCAACAGACTGGGGCTCACCGTCTTATGTCTTCTGGCAGGGTGATGTCCAGCACAGGATACGTGGGCCAGAAACCAGATGTGAGGACCCGGATTTGCACATCCATGCCCGCTGGAAGCTGCTTGTACCCCTCACTAGCCTTGAATTGCACTGCAATATCCTTTGAGACCTGCACAATGGCACCTGCAACCTTGTCTTGCTTGTTAAATAACGCTACTTGCAGGACAACACGTGGACATAAAAAGCTGCCCATTGTTGCCCACCGGGGACGTTTATGTGGGCAAAATGGTCCATAGCGAACCGAGAACTATGGGATGACTTGAAACCATCACGGTATGCTGTGACTGAGGAGAAGGTGTCAACAGTTCTGTTGCGCCAGGTGCTATGTGATGCAAATCACCTTGCAAGTTTCTTGCTGTGTGCGCAAGCGCAGGCAACCGCACAAGTTCAGGCGGCCTCATTAGCACTATTATCATCATGATATCGCCATACAGAAAATTTGCAAGCCTATAGCAGACACAGCACGACCACCCGTCCTTGCATGCTTCGAAGCATAGCTATACGGAATCAAGAACCCTACGATTAAACTAACAGGGCCTTCGAAGTGAAAGTACTAGACTACACTAAACGGCGAGCAAGCCGTGAAGCGGCCTTGCGAGCCTTGTTTAAGAATATATAGCATCCCTTGCGCCCAGCAGGCAGGGAAAAGCAAAAGCCCTGCAGAATGGGGTCTTGTGGTGGGCACACAGAGATGAATTGGAAGCTTGCCTGCTCATCCTTGAACATTCCCTCGAGCTTGGAGGTGTACTGTGCACCACACTCCGCCTTAAGCTTCGCGATCATGCTCTTTTCGATGTCAATTGACGATGACTTATCCATCAGCAGGCGCTTCGCAAAGTCCTTCTTGTAGAACGCCTCGAAGACATCCTTCGCCTGCAGCTCCAGTCCAAACCTTCAATACAGAATAGAACAAACGGAAGGATCAAGTCACTGCTCTTCACAGTTGGGTATTATGTTTGATGACACAAAGTTGATGTCTGCATGTTCATGCTGATACAATTATCGGCATGCTGTGCAGAAGGCTGGACTGAGCTGCATGACAATCCCATAGAAGCCAGCTCGGGCAATGTACAACATCAAAACAACTCTCAAGCCTTCTACACATTGTGATCCAGCACAGAGAGAGAAAGAGATAGAAAAGACGGACACAGAAAAACAGAGGATAGGTAGCAATTCTAGTGAAGTTAGATGGAACGTTTTGCTATATCTGAGCTTGCTCATCTGCAGCCTTCTGAAACATGCAAAGCACGGACATCCAACATCACCATCACACAGGTGCTAGTGTCGCAAGCACAGACACCCATAGCATCCCAGGAACAAAAGAGTATCTGTGGCTGTGCATGGTATTGGAACAGAGATCTCTGGAAGCTTTCCTGCAGGTACCGGAACAGAGTTAGAGCACTATCAAGATGAGAGTCCAGCTCAGCCTCAGAGCTGCACTTCCGAGTGCCAGAGCGCAACGTGGAGTCCAGATACTTTGCAAGCAGCTCGCCTGGCTTGTTCTCACGCATGTTCATGAACTTTTCGAAAGCATCTCTGATGGCCTGCACATGTCACCCATCGACATCCAACCAGAAACACTGCAAACACCGCTCTGGGGGTAAAGATCGAACAGTGCTAAATACTGAAAAAGGTGGTTTGTGAAGGGAGGGTCTATGAATTTCCTGAAATTCTGTGTCCCACACGAGCATCGATAAATATTGAAGCGAGGAACTTTGTTTCGCAATTGGGTTGCGATCGCACCTACAATGGCACCTCTTCAATATTCTCCGCCACTACGGTAGCCAAAAGCTCAACCCCACATATCCAGAAGGAACTAACACATGAAAAACTAGCACGACGCGTTAGTTTGTTCAGGTACAGCCAAACTTTTTCAGGGCTTTGATATCTAAAGAGTGCTCTGCTGACGGTCGAGTGAAGCAGGGGTTGTTCACCTTCGTGTGCATGCATTTTGAACGTCTGTTGGCTGTGAACTTAGTGTTGTTGAGTATTGAAACGATCAAAAAGGTGTACTATTGAAACCTTGCACAGGATCAAGCAACAAATAACCGCTGCTTACCAGAGTCCTGGGAAGCCATACGAAGGTTCAGAAAGAAAGAGCAACACATCTGGATCAAACGGGCTGACACTGCAGCATAAACAAACAAATAGTCATTCCCACAACATCTCTCTTGTAGACAAGATGATACGCATGAGACTCTTACTACCACTCATGGGAATGGTACCCTGGCAGCAACTGCCGTGCCAGTCAGGAGTTGCTGATCCAGGAGCAGTGCCACACCTTGGCAAAGACATTCTCGTTGCAGAAAGGCTCCACGAGGATGGTGTTCATTTTGGAACGCAGTTGCAGCAGGCTGTCGATCAGGGATCCCTCCTTTTCCACGTCTCCCACCAGCGCAGACCCCACGTCATGCAGCCACGCCTGGAAGTGATGCCGCAACATGTCCTGCTTTCCTATTAACCCTGCACAGCCATCGCTTCGATCATAATGACTGCGGTACGTCACTGCACCAGAATTTCAGCAGTTGATCACCTATGCCTTTCCTTTCACATTGCCCATTGATGACCCACGTTGATGCTCAATCCCTGCGGCTGATGCACAACCCGGAAGTGCTGCTCTAACCACCAGGGGTATTGTAAAGGAATGGGGGAAGACTAATTATGTCGGCCAAGCGCTCTGAAGTATTCTGTTTTGGGGGGGGGGGGGGGGGGGGGTATAAAAAGCAAAA
>JAUMHD010027547.1:51667-114610 GCA_032359135.1 Ulvella scutata
CCCCCCCCCCCCCCCCCCCCCCCCCCCCCCCCCCCCCCCCCCCCCCCCCCCCCCCCCCCCCCCCCCCACTACAGGCAACAGTTCATGATTTTCCGGGGTGGCCACGATACACGTTAATTAATTTGTCTGACACTGGCTGACAAGTTGTCAATAATGATACCCCTGCTAACCACCCGCACGGCAAATCCGAAAGGTTCTTGCTTTGAGCAACCACGGTACCAGAGGAGAAGCTGAAATGCCGTTCAAATACTAAAAGGGCCTGCCGCAAGGACTCGACAGTCAGGTTGGCGGCACGCCACTGCCATTGCAAGCACGCTCGGTTGCTGGCATCCAAGGAGAACATGGCGGGACGAGGCGAGACGAGGCGCACGAGCTAGGCGAAGAAACCTCGCCAGCGCATCCAGGCGGCTCTCCTGAAGCAATTTTCCGAGGCCACGTGTCAGGTACCCTTCGAAATGGCACTCTAGCAGCTGCCTCTTCACTACTGCGAGGGCAGGCTCCAGTGTGATGGGGTCCAGGAACTCCCTACACATCGGGGCCTCCTCTTCCAGTCTTCTCTCTGCCTCCTCAAGTGCATCTGCAACTGGGCTGTTTCCTGCTAGTTTGAGGCCCTCGGCTGCATATGCTGAGTCGGAAGCTGCCAAGAAAGGGCCTTGGAAGTGCGCCGCATACAATCCCAGATCCCTGAGCATTCGAACCAGAGACAGCAGTAGCGCATTATCTACAGAGTCTCTCGCTCTATGTGCCTTGATCAGCAGCAGGGAACCTTGAACGACTTTCTCCAGCACCTGAATGATGTTTGTGATCATGCATGTGCTGCTTGCTGCTAGATGGACACACACATACTTGCTGAAGCGAATTCCATGCAACACAATGAGGAACCACAGACGGGCTATAGACCCCCAAAGCAAATAGAGAATCGCTCCATGTTGATGGATACCTAATGAAACCTTTCGACTGTTGTCACGATACGCCTCGATTCAAACTGCCCTGGATACTCGTGACTGGTCCTGTCATATGGATCTTGTCGCCAGCGTAGCATATCAGCATGCATAGTTGTGACTAGACAGACAATGTAGCAAGTGATTCATTGTGCAGGGCTGCATGAATCGTAATAATGGTTGAGCTGTGTGGCTCTACTGTTATCCGTGGTAAACAGTCACCCGAAAGAGGCCCTGCAGAGGGCACACAGGGATGACACAAGGCCATTCAGACTTCCCTTTCAAACGCAAGAGTGCTTGTAGGACATTGATACACAGAGTTTTTTTATGGGCACGCTCAGGACGGCAGACAAGGCCATTCCCGCATTCCTTCGCAGTGCTGATGGATGGCAAAATGTCTGTACTGAGAGAAAATTTCAAAATGGAGGATGAGTGTTGCAGGCCCAAACAGCACAGAGAATGGGGACATGCCTGTTTCTGACTCTCGAGATGGCTGCGAAACTGCTGCAGCCCCATCTCAAAGATGCTCCGGGCTTGCAACTGGCATTCCAAAGCAACATACGAGCGGTCTAGGTACAAAAATACGGCTCGTATCAGCATCATTTGCTCGCAATGTTGTCTCCAGCACGTATCCATATGCCTGAGGAATTCTGGATCGTCCTTCCCCAAATGCTCTGCCATTCTTCGAACCCGTGCACCCGTGTGTGCGTCACAAACCGCAGAAAGCTTCTCATATAATGCACTCGCGCGCTTGTGAACGCACATACTTTCCACTGCCTGCGTTGCGCATGCTGCTTGTTGGTTGAGTGTGCCATATATAAATGTTTGGGGGGCAGTACCATACGAGCGCCTTAGTCACTGTGATCATTTGTGACGAGTTAAGCGCAGTTTAGGTGTATTGGATGTCGCTGAAGAGCGTGATCTGTTCAGCATTTTTGAGAGGTTGTCATTGCAGCCATCTTGAGAGGTTGTCACTGCACACCTGGTACAGCTCCTCAAAGGACGTTCCCACTGCTTCAGCATTCTGTACCGCAACAACTGCATTTTTTAGTTTGTCCCATGTACCACCTTCAAAACCATCAGGAAGCTTTGGGCGACCTGCACGAAGATGGGGAGGCATTAGAAAACCCGGTTGGAAACTGCATTGAGAAGAGTCTGATCATCAGATGAATATAATGCAAGTCGGTACCACTAAGCAAGTCACAGGAAGCCGTTGAGTGACATGGCCTTTAGGTGGTCACATAAGTGATGGTACTCAGCAAACAGCCGAGGAATCGCACTCTTGAGACCCTTGATCACAAATTTTTTCTTTGCCTCTGTTGGCCTTGCGTTCTCGACAAGCATCTCAAGACGACTGGTAGTAGTCAGTGACCTGATTCACAGATGCAGATGGGACGTAAGAAGACTAGCGCGCATGCCGCAACTAAAGGCGAAGGCGTTTCAGTACACACAGAAACGTCTTCTATTTTATCTTGCCTGCAGGCGTTGCCGATATAAGTTCTGAACCCCGGCGTGACCAGATCTCCTGGAAGCTTTCTTTTCACAGGCCTTTCCTGCAGATGCCACAGTCTGTGAACGAACACTCATCCGTTTCGAACGTGTATATGGTTGTAGAAGTGTGGTGACATGTACATGTACATGACAGTGTACTATCATGACAGTGTACTATGAACCCCGTTGTGAATGAGCCCCGGTATATGTGAATCCTCAAAACATGATCTGCTGTCCAATGGTGCCGCAATGCCAGCCCTGAAGTAGAAGCACAATGCATGCCCTAGGCACACATATGTGGGTACGTTGTGGAGTATGTTAGTAGCTTACATCACACCAAGTTCACAGGTTGGCGAACTCGCATCTTTTTCGCTCCCAACAATTCCAAAACATGGCTCGAACAGAATTCCCACGAACACGAGCCTTTCTCGAAAGAAACTTCTTCTCGTTATATGCCAGTTCTTGTGACATCCTATAAATCTCAACTGGAGTTGAAGGACAGTTTTCACTTTCTGACAGCATCAAGAAACACCACTAATCTGCGTCATAGTCATCTTCTTCGGCAGCTACTGGCTGCACTGCTTGGGGCTGAATGCCAGCATTACAGTTGGGCACAGGGAAGGCAGCTGGTGCTGCTCCAACCGCCACGCCCATCAGGCCAGCTGTCTGCACAGGTTTCGAGCTGTCCATCATTTCCAGGCACTCACCAGCTTCGGGAACAGGAGCTGCTGTGTCTGGCTCCTGTTTGCCGCTACAGTGATCCGCACATATATTTGGTGACTGCCTTGCTGCTGCAACCTGCATTGAACAATTTAAACTCACAACAGCATATCACGAGGATAGCGCATGCCTAGCGACAGGTGCAGAGGCCAGGTACGCACCGGTGGAGCAGTGAAGGGGGTGCTTTCCGGCTCCTGATGAATGAAGTCTTTGTTCCCTTTTCCAGCTTTGGCTGCTGGTGTTTCCGCTGCAGGCTCATCTGCCCTGCAAGGCACTGCCCATGTGAGAGCTGGAGGCCGTATGGAGGAGGTTCATG
The DNA here is from genome assembly GCA_032359135.1 of Ulvella scutata. Classification (NCBI taxonomy): domain Eukaryota; kingdom Viridiplantae; phylum Chlorophyta; class Ulvophyceae; order Ulvales; family Ulvellaceae; genus Ulvella; species Ulvella scutata. The sequence continues at coordinate 55,136 of JAUMHD010027547.1, forward strand.
ATGATGCCAGCTCATCACTCGTACCTCTGTCGTTTCTTTGGCTTCGGGGGTTTAGGTTTCGGGGGCTGCGCAGCCCTTGGCACATGCTCAGGTAAGTCTGGCACCTCAGCGAACTTTCCCTTCAAAAAGTCCATGCGCTGCGCTTGCATGACATATTCTTTCCTGCATGAAACTAAACAATCGGAGCTGTGCTCTTCCGTGCCACGGAAGTTCAAAGAGCGATGAAAGCGCACAGATGACCTGGTCCCAGCGTGCGCACTTGCCTCTGCACAGCTACTTCGCCAGCGCCTTCGCATAGCTCCTTCAGAAATATTTCGAGCGCTTTGCCTGCATAGTAGCTGCGAACTAATTCTGCTCGGAAGTTTTCTGAAAGTTGGCCAGCACACTGGCGCCGATTCACCTGCCATACACAAGCCTAACAGCATTCGGAAGCAAGAACACGCAAAACTGGATTCGTACTGATGAGGGCGGGAGTAGGACCCGCGATTTTGCCCACTTCTACATCTGCCTGCATCATGCGCTTCACACGAGCACACAACGGGTTCTGCTTTTTCCCCATCACTGAGATCTCTGACTGAAGGCAGGTGGTCAGATGGAGGTGCTGCGCCTAGTACTGCAGGAAAGATTCAAGCTTTGTAGTTTGACAGGTTCAGACAACTGATGGACTGCAAGACTCGAAGCACTGAAACATGGCACATGAAGTGCAGCTGTACAAACTCCATTCCTACCCTTCACCTTGGAAGAGGAACAGCACTGCAGGCGTATGAAGTGTGCCTGACTGCTTACTGTGATCCCCTCACCTATAGGTGCACTGTGCGCTGCGAAGAAATGGGACCTTCAATGATGTTCATGACAACTCAGCTCAGATCGGCCTGCCGCTCATGACCTCCACACATCGCACTGGCAAACCTTACGAAACGAATACCAGCTTCCGAACCCCTGAGTATTTTCTAACCACAGCACTTTGTAATCAGTTCAGTTTTTTGCTATGAATAGCATTGCTGTGCTGCGCATGTGACGAAAGTGTGTAGAGTCCTGCCAGCAGGGTCAACATCCGCCCTTGCACATTGCTACAGAATCCAGGAATTGCTGTCTTCGAAGTTCCCAGGTGCCATGCCGCACGTGGACAAGCCATCGTGGATTCAGCACGGAGGTGTGGCTTGCGCACCCGTAGTCACTGTGTTGGGTGCTCCATAGTGAGCTGTTTCATTAATTAAGTGTATATATAGCATATTGTATGTGCCCTGCTGTGCTGTTGTGGGGTCATAGAGGCAGCGGTGCCCACAACAACTGACACCCAACCGATCCAGGTCCACAACCGGCGCTTGATCCCACGTAAACACGTTGGTATATGCTGCAGGCAAAAGCATAAATTCATGTGACGTTTCTTCGGATGGAGATCGCATCGCCACTGCGGGGAGCGATGGAAAAGTTCGAATATGGACACTCATGCCTGTGCTGGATCACAGGAGCGAACTGGATGACAAAATCCCCAAGAAGCTAGCCACTCTCACAGATCACACTGACAATGATGTGAATGTTGTGCGGTTCTCCCCAGATGGTCAATACCTGGCCACTGCCGGAGAAGACCAAAGTGTCTTGCTGTATAAGCGATCCTCTGGGCAAGGCAGGCGCACCTTTGGAACCAGCGACGATGGACCCAATATTGAAAACTGGAAAATTGTGCGCACATTCAGGTGTGTTACGTCCCGTTGAGCTGCAGGCTGCTCTGCCCTCTTCCAGGTTATCATGCTCACCAGCAGTGATACTCATGCAGAAGGCACAGGCTGGGAGTCACTGGTCTGGCATGGTCGCCAGACAGCACCTGTCTGGCATCCTGTAGCCTTGACACAGATATCGTGATCTGGGACGTTGTGGAGGGTCAAGTGGTGGCTGTTCTGACAGCACACTCCAGCTTTGTGAAGGGCGTTGCTTGGGATCCAGTTGGTTCCTACCTCGCAAGCATAGGAGAAGATCTCACTGTGAGAATTTGGTCGACTCTGAACTGGCGTCAGCTCACCAGGATTCGCAAGAACCTGAGCAACATGTCCATGCGCACTCTATTCTGCAGGTGAGGTGCCTGCCCGTGCATTCTTCACAGTCCAGTGCGTTGCAAGTGTGATCCTGTTCATTCTGCTGAACAAACACAGAATGGAAGCAAACGTCTCGCAGCATGCAGACTCTCGTTCTCACCACTCGGTGACCAGCTTGCCATTGTAAACTCCACGGATGGGGATCTGTGCACACTCATGCTGAGCGAGAGGCAGAGCTGGAGATGTGACACCCACTGTGTGGGCCACGAGGGCACAGTTGTGGCAGCACGGCACTCTCCACGCGTGTTTGAGCGCCCAAACAATGGACGTGGAACTCGCAACGGGGAGACTGCAGATGGCAGCGAAGCCGCATCAGATCCCAGCCGTGAGAAGCCTGACAAAGAATCAGACGATGTGGCAATGGTGTGTGCCTATTCTTTTGTTCCCGCCTGCACCAATGCAGTGTGTGCTGTTGCTGTTCCCTAGTGCAATGCTGTGCAGCTGCTGTCGGGAGGTCGACGTTCCCAGCAGTTGCTGTGCGCCATCACAGTCATTGTGTGCAGCACACAATCCTGGGTGCTATGCTCCATCAATGGATAATACACAGGATCAAATCCACGGGGCTGCTTGTGCCTGTGCAGCAATATGTGGCGGCGGGCAGTCAAGACAAGAGTGTGAGCATCTGGGTTCAAGGAGAGGCAAAGCCACTGTTTGTGCTGCGACGGGCTTTCAGGGACTCGATATCAGATCTTGCGTGGAACCCAGAGGGCACCGCACTACTAGCAGTTTCGCTTGATGGCACCGCAGTGACCGTTAGCTTCACTGAGGATGAGATTGGCCGGGCTCTGACTGAAGTCAAGGTGCCCAACTCACATCCCCACAGCCTCAGTGCGTGGCTTCTGTGTATGTTCAGTCACGGCAGGCAGAGAAGCATGCATGGAATTCCGGACAGCTAATGTGCTGTGATGAGATCTGCACCAGTCCAACAGAGGCTGCAGAACCGTGATGATTTCGGCACCCCATGTTGCGTGTGTGGAATCGTACTCCTGCCTCAGTGCTGTGTTGATGTTCTCTGCAAGAGCAGTCCAATGAACAGGCCTAACTTGGTTGTAAGTGATCGTAAACAACCCCCCTGCTGAGGCCGAGTCAAGTAACTTCCGCCAGCGTGCAGGTGGATGTGCTTTTTCAGGAGCTCTACGGGGACAAGAACGCCCGAAATAATGTGCTTCCTGAGTACGCTGAGGCACTATGTGACTCAGCGGATGGCATGTCCACTGATGGAGGCCCAGACCTTTTCGCCTCTGCGGCCACCACCCCCAGTGCACGCCAGTCAGCTCCCCCCTCAGCCCCGCCTTCACAAAAAAATGGTCAAAACGACTTCATTGACGATGACAATGCAGATGCTACCATGGATATGTCTCCCAAGGCACTGCGACACCCTACTGATGCACCAAAGGATCCTGCGCTGCAGTGCGGTGGCGCAGCAGCAAGTGCTGCTGCAGGTGATGTGCCTGAAGCTAGCTCGTCTGCAGCTGCGCCACCATCGGGCTCTGAACAGGCGGAGGAAGATGCTGGAGGAGCTGCACCAGTGATCCGTGCCAAGCGGCGAACGTCTGCAGCGGAGCCGGATCCACTAGCGCAGTCCCCTGCTGCAACTGTGAACGCCCCTGGTATGCATCTGGACACTGTTCCAGAGGGCTCAATGCCCGCTGGGCTCTTGGAGCGGTTGGATCCTGTGGGTGAGGCAGGGGGGGCGGCCGTGTCTGGGTCAGCAGGTGAATCGCTCTCCCACTGTCTACTGATATTGATGGTCGATAAGCACCGCCGTTGCATTGCACACTGCGCAGCTGCGCTGTGTTTCACTGGGGGGTAGAGAATCAATTGATGTGCTCGCTCTGTTTCTGCTTTGATGTGCACGCCCTGTTTCTGTTTTGGTATGCTCTCCTTTCAGCGCAGAGCGCTCGTGGGTTGCATGTTGCCTGTTTGCACATGTGCAGAGCTTGTCATACGCATGCCGGCCATGCAAACACTGTGAGGTGCAGGAGGGAGAAGGAAAGACGCTGAAGGGGAAAAGGCTGCATCAGCCAAGCGTGCACGCACTGGCAAGGATATGCCTCCCCCACCTCCACGGTCTTCCTCGGTTACTGGCAAAGGTGCATCGAAACCAGCCAATGCAACCACAGGAACAGCAAAGGAGAAAGCTTCGAAGTCGAAACCACCTGCCCCTGGCGGGGGCCACACTGGTGGACCGCTTGTGCCTTTGCCAGCTGTACAGGAGGTGCGTGGCATCTCTGTGTACTTCACAGACATTTCTGCTCTGCTGTCCCACACTATAATTCAACCGCCTTCACCCTCAGCTGTTCATGTATTGAGTGCCGGCAGCAGGCTTGATGCCGCGATACCTGCCCCATTTCGCAAGCCCTTTCTTGAGGAATCAAGTATCCAGTCCATGATGCTGATGTGCAGCAGCTGCAGGAGAATTCGGTGATTGCGATGTGCAGGAGCTTGTGCTATCCATCCCAATGACAGATGCAGCTCCTCCCTCGCCAGCACTGGCCAAAGGCCGTGCACAACCACCTGTGCCGCACCGTGTAATCACAGTGTCAAACTCCGCACGCACTGGCAACGGTGCAGCTCCACAGGGCCACCGTGCAACGTCCACAGTCACCTGCACCATCGAAGGTCGGCAGCAGTGGGCCACATGCTGTCACAGCCCAGTCACTCTCATGGCAGGTCCGCTTCGAACCAGTTTTGGATGCTGAACAGCCTACGGACCCCATTCTTAGCAGCAAAAGGCGCCAGTGTTCGGCAAGGCAGTGATATAGAGCTCGATGACACTTGTATTAAGAAGCACCAAGCCTTCGTACGTGGTAGCGTCTATTAGCGGTAGAAAACCTTGTGACCTGTTGAACACGTCCTTGGTGGCAGAGCAGGCTTGCAGCAGCTGGGTCACACGCCGAGCTTGGCCTGCAGCCCCTACATTCACACAGCTCAACTGTCTGGCAGAAAATAACTGAGTGTGTGTCTGGGGGAGAGACGTGGGATGCGGACTTCATAGGGTGCATAGTGTCTCTTGCTGCCAGCCTGTTTGGTTAATAGCAGATTGCACATCGTAGCTTGTTCTGTGCAGGTGGTGTGGGATGGGTAGCCTTGGCGCTTCTTGATGCAACTCTCTTGCTGCTCTCTGACACTGGCCGCAGGACTGTGCCGCCTTTAGCAATGCTGGCGCCAGTGTGCCTCATGTCGTCGTGTACTGGCGGAAGAGTTGTGCTGCTGCTGGCAAATGGTAACACCCGCGTATGGGATGTGCACAATCACCAGGCATGCCTCCAACCTGTACAGGCTGCTGGCTGCTTCTTCTACAGACATGTCGTTGCACATTATCGGATGCTGCCAACTGTTCCGTGCCGTTTGTGTGCGAGTGCGAGATCATCCGAATGGGCTTGCGGTTGCCATGATATTCTGCAACCTGGAATCACTGTAGCAAATATTCAATTAAAAGGCTGTTCTCAAGTTTTTAAAGATTTGAAGCTTTTCAAGTTCACGGCAAGTTTATTCTGCAGATGCTTCTGCAAACAGATGCTCGTGCAGTGCTGCGCGTGAGTGGCAGCCATGCAGTGTCCGTCAACCTCACTGACAACGGGCTGCCTTACATCACTCTCGCCAACTCCCATGCGTACATGTTCCACAGAGGCCTGGAAGAGTGGATGAGGGTTGCAGACTGGGGGTTCCCCGCATCCATGCACCACACCTGCTCGCCAGGTGTCACACAGGAAGATATTGCTACTCTCATGTCTGCGGCACAGCGAAAACGACCAATGCCTGCTGTCTTTGAAGTGGCGCGCATGGTGCGACCTGCTAGGTTTTTTAAGATTGGTTTGAATTGCTGATGCCGCACTTCTGTACCGCTACATTGTGCCGGCCCAGCCTTGCATCCATCTAGCGTTTCTAAACGATGTGAATTCAAGTATCACCTGCGCGGAGCCACCTCTTGTTCTCATTCGAGCTAGCATAAGCTTCGTGGCGGATTCTTGCTTAGAATTTGCAAGTTTTTCTTGTGTCTCTCCGCCTTGTGGTGATGAAGCTGAGGTCAAAGCTCGTAGCAAGCAACGCGGAGTCCTAGTAGATTTAGTTTAAAGATCTTGCCTGTTACAGAATAAGCTAGGGGAGCTGCAATAACTCTGCACAATAAGGAACTTGACTGCGCAAGGCAACGCCAGTTGATGAGTACTTCACATGGTGTTTGCTGCAGGCCCCACAACAGCAGGAGATGGACAGCTGTGCACACGTTGAGAGCAGCCTGGCAGCTGCAGAGGCTGCAGGGTGCCCCCTAGACTGGAGTAACTTCCTGGTGCAGTATGTCACTCTGTTGGCGCGCCAAGGCGACACATCCCGGCTGAATGCCCTCTGCTCTTCGCTTCTGGGCCCTTTGTCTTGGAAACCGAGCGGCTCCAGGGCTATCTGGGCAGGCGGCCAGGATGCCCGCGGTGGTGGTGGCGCTTCAACACACGCCTACAACAATGGTCAAACTCATGTTGGGAGGGATGCGGAAGGTGGTGATAGAGGCCACTGGCAGAATGGCCACAGTGGCACTGGTGAGTGCGAAGGACATGGTGGGGCCTCAACGAACGCTGTTCATCGCATCAGCGTGCTGCACTCGGTTGCACGCCGTCGTTTTACCTCTTGGCTCACCCGTAGAACTTGTTGCAGTTTTTCTGCATGATTTTGCAGCTGTTTTTGTCACAGCGTAGTAGGATGGGTCCATGTAGGCACGGTTTTGATGTGCAGTCCAGGAACCAACACACCTTTTTCCCATGCCGTTTGCCGAACTGTGGCTGTGCCAAGTATCATTGTGACCACTGTTTGTGGTATTTTCCTGCTTGGTAATCCTCCAGGCAGGGCCGAGGATGCACATATCATGCAGGTGCAGATGAAGAAATGGACGAGGGCGCCGAGGCTGCCCCTGAAGCTGAAGACAGGCCACTTTTAGCTGTGGAGTGTCACACACGCGTTATCCACTCGGCACCAGCGCCTGCCTTTCAAGCAGATAGTGCTGGGATCAATGGTGCGCCCTTGGAGACACTCCAGTCGCCCCACACCACTGTTCAAATGCCTCAATCAGTCCGCTGGCTTACTGCTCTAGAGTCTGGCTCCCTGACCTAGAGAGCAAGCAGAGCAAGGCCGTGGGCTCCTGCCTTCTTGCACACTGTCCAGAGGTGAGCTAGATTGCTTGTATGCAATGCTCAGGAAGACAAGCTAATGAGGCTTGTGCTTCATGCAACGAGAATCAGAATACTATATAGTAAGTGATCTTGTTGTTCTTTCCCCCCTGTCTCCTGGCTTCTGGAATCTGTGTATTTCAGGAGCAGAGTATGCGCCCGACACTGTGGAAGCATTTGCAGGGTCATGGAAACCACGCATGCTGGGGTATGACAAGCGGCATGTGCTAGAGGCGGTCGTGATTCCCATCGTGCTCCGCACGCCCAGTGTGTCCAAGGTCGGTGTCGACTTTCGAGAGCGGTTGAAGGTGGCAAGGCGAACCTGGCCTGCACTGGCAAACCCTTCTGACCATCCACTACCATCTCGTCATGTGTATCAATCTTCCAAACAGTAGTTGTAAGATCCACAAACCCCCAAGTGCAGTCTTGCAGCGGTGTCGCATGCTGCACATCTCGCAGCAGCTTTTTGTGCTTTCGAAAGCAGTTGAAACGCTGTATTGCGTTAACCCGCTGTGGTCAGAGCATATGGTCCTTTTATATGAAACGTGAGTGCAAAGAACTAACGAAGGGGATATTTTGAACGCTGTACGGACGGACTGCAACAACCGAGAATGGTTTTGCCGGGATGACATCGTGTAATAAACTGAAGAAGAAGGAACTAGCAGGAGTCAGGTGTCTCAAGCGCCTATGGGTAGGTATGAAGGGTACAGTGCCCTGTACGAGAAGTGGCTATACTTGAAGCAACGTGTCCAAGTCACAATGTAGTTCCAACAGTATACCAGTTTCAAACCGAGAAGGCAGAAAATAGTGCAGCACTCCAGGATCACAGGATGCTACATTCAAACTTCCCCTGTTGCAATGGGGGGGGGGACAGCAATGTTATTCAGTGAAATGATGCTGCCTCCACATGATTTCATTTTGTCTGTAAAGGATGCGCCCCAGCAAACCTTGGGAGTTAGCTTTTCCTAGCTTACGATGATCCAACAAATTGACTGTGCCACACACAACTTGTGTCAACCAGCGTGCAGTTTTAACGCAGAATGCACTGGGCTCCATCAGGAGTCCTGCTCGCTGAGTCTGAGCCTGAGAACATGACCATGGAAAGAGGAGCAGGTCCCACATTCAAGCATGAATTCGTGACTTTCTGCTACGTTGAGATTTGTTTTAGAAAAGACTAGGCGACGTCGATTCCCCTGGTGTGCTGTTTTTCGGATCTTCCTGGCTCTCCAACCACGTGCATCCCCTCAAACTCCCAGCTACAACACCGCAGGCCAGCGCACTGGACGAAGCAACCGGTTGCATGAACGCTTTACTTCGCCGTAGAAAAGACTTCGTACGCATACGTACTGTCGGATTGTGACATTGACATCCAGAAAGAGACTCTAATATTCCCATGGGGAAAGGAAGGTCCGACCAATCTAAGGAACAAAGCTATATCCAACATCACAACTTCTCGGGCACGCCGTGCGCGTGTAGCTCAGTGGACTAGAGCGTCTCATTCCTACCAAAATGGCAACTATGAGAAGGTCGCCGGTTCGACCCCGGCCTCGCGTGGTGTTCCCGCTGCACCTCTGGACACTTCTTTTTACTGACATTGTCGTTTGGCTCGGGGCGTCGGAAGACCGCAAAGGACGAGAAGCTGTCAGCTCACAGCAGCTGCGCAAATTGAGCCCCAACCGCACATGTGGGGTAACATTCCTAAAACCAACACACGAGGCATTCAATCGTTGTTATCGTTGTGCCAATTTCGTTCGCTGGTTAGCAGTCACACGCCAATCAAATGCTGCTCCGGACCAGGTGGACGTTCAAAACGAAGAGTGTGAGGGGGCCATTGTCCTCTGGGGACGCAGGCGCGCCATGGCCACACCGCCTCACCAGTTCACCAAAGCACTATGAGCTGTCCCATTCACTGATCACAATGCCCGGCTGATCACCGTGCCACCTCTGTTGCAGTTGCTGCCCAGGCAGCGGATTGCAGAGCAGGAGGTGCAAGAGATTGTCTGTTGATGATATCATCGACGGTGGAGGGCTACCGGAAGCGCGAAACAGATGTGCAGATTATTGGTCCACAACTTTCCATCCAGACTCTGGAATCCAGAGGTCATGCTGGATGATCTCTGTAGTTTGCGTGTTGATTCTTCAAGGTACAGTCTCAACCTAGCGGCCACACATGCATATGAATTTGGGCGTCCATGATGCCGGTTTGCGCCGCCGCCGGAGTTGCCGTTACAGCACTCTAAATTCAACGTAAATTGAAATAAGCCAAACTCCAGCGGCGGCGCAAACCGGCATCATAGTAAAAGTTGGTGCAACGCACCCGAGACTGGTGACACGTCATGCAGCACCATACATGCACCCATACAAGAACGAGTTTCTCGACCGCCTAGCTACGCTTAACAATAACGAACCTAAGTATTGCACTGGTTACGTAGATGTTCTTTGCCCTTGATTTGTTGCAGTGACCGCAAAGTGCCCTGGATCTGTGGCCGCTATGTTGAGACTGTACCATATCCTCCTGGTTGGTGCTGTTGTTGCTGACGATGCGGTCCCTGTTGGTGAACATGTGTTTGCTTGTACCATTGTGCGACGTTCTCTGCAGTCTTGGTGCTTGCCTTCCTGGTCCCGTGTGGCCTGGGGATTTATGTCCTCGTCCCACCTGTCTGTGGGTGCTGAGGCCGAAGCCCTTCCTGGGTATGGCGCGGTTCCCGATTAGTTCTTTTTGTGAGCTCATTTTTACCTGGACTGCGATGTAGCGCGGGTAGACCCGGGCTAGCCGGGTTTACCTGGGCTAGATTACAGCCTGGGTAAAAATGAGCTCACAACATCTGCCCACCAGAGGAATCCAGGAATCTCGTGTGTTCAAGATGCATGGTGGCCAACGATTGAAACTGCCTGCTCTTCAGTGTTCAGAATCTGCACAGTGCGTCCCCAAAACCAGCATTGTTTGTTCCAGGGACAGGTGTGAGAACTGCAGGTCTGTACCAGTTGTAGGTGACTGACAGAGCAGTGGGCGCACACGCCAACGCTTCTTCAGTCGTTGGGGATTCAACACCAGCCTGCATCAGTCGCACGTGTTCGGTTGTTCGACCTGGTTGGAGCCTGGTTTTCACCTCGTTCATTGATTCTTTTACAGAAAATTCTGCTATGTTCATGAGTGTGCCTCGGGCACATACCACTCCTCACCAACTCCAGCGACTGCCTCTGCTGTACCTTGCCCCTGGCCCAAGGCTTACTCAACTCCCTTCTTTCATCTGCCATCATCATACCCAGCACCGAGTGTCTCCCGGCCGAAGCCCCATCCCTGTCCCCCTGGGGCACGACACACCCCGGGGGTGTCCTGCTATGAACCACCGTGGCTCCCCCACGCATGCCTCATTGCAGATTTCCATTGCTGTGGCTCGGCATCAGAATTGCTGCAGCCTGCACCTTATGGCAAACAAGGGGCGGAAGAAGCAGCATGCTGATGACATCATGGAGGGTCAGCTGTGGAGCCAGCCTGTGCCTGCCCGCCCTGTTACAAAGCCCGTCAAATAGCAAGAGTCTGCTGCTCCGACTTCTATTCAAAGTTTATCCAATTTCAAGCAATTCAATAGTCCCTCAATCAGTTGTTCCACCTACGGCGTTCACTAGATTGTATGGCCCAGGAGCTGCATGCTTGGAAAAAGAGCTGCCCTCAAGCATGCGCCAAGATTGCCCGTCGCTGTGGTGGAAGGCCGCTGGCGCTCCAGCTGGGGGTGCAGGCCAGCCAAGCGGTTCTCCTCATCCACTGTGCTTTGTAGTGCAGCAGTCAGGGTATGCAAAACTGTATCCAACTGCAAAGTTTCAAGCACTGTAACGCAGAGAGCATCGAACTGTTACAAGCCGCAAGGGCAATAGCCGGTCAATATCCTGAACATGAGGACAATGTAACTCGAAAAAGCTGCTAGGCACTCTGAATCTCCATAATGGGTGGCGTTGTTCAGTTTGTGCTCTGGAGTTTATTTCGTGCTCTAGTGCTATCAGTGTGGCACTTTCCCGAAGACCTTCCAGGATGATGTACATGATGACAAGCGGAATGGAGCTCAGGGCTGCATAATGCCAGCACAAAACACAGTACTGTATCCAACGAGGACAAGCAGGATGCCTGCAACATGTTGGATGAATGAAAGCAGCACAATAATACGAGTCTGTTCAGAAATCTGAGCTCCAGGCCTCGAGCAACTACAGATACTATTGAAAGAGGTAGCTTCATGAACATGCGTAGGAGAGGACGCCAAAGTGACCTACCGCAACCTTTACAGAAGCAAAGCATGTGGAGCCCTGCTCGCTGCACAGCTGCAGGAGCTTGTTCACAGTAGTGGCAACACTCTCATGCATGCTGTGCGGCTGCAGATGTCCAGGAAGAGCAGCAAGCGCAGCAGTGGGGCTGATAGTGGAGCTGCCATGGAGCTGTGGGCACCGCTGCTGCATACTGTGAGGGTCGGTGGCTGCCAAACGAGCGGCCATGGACACCTCATCCGTCAATAACCAGCAGGACACCCCTGTGGCAGCTTCCTGTAGCATAGTTACAAAATTTTTGACTGTTCTTCAGGGCCCTGAAACCTTCGCAAATGGTTGCTCCAGCTGGGATCTCAGTTTGGCCATGGACAGGTGTTTTCATATGGAAAACACATTGGGCCATGTGCAGATCAAGGAAAGATAGTAGGACTCCCAGACGAAAACGAGCCCCTGAAACAACCTCCACTGAACTGTGTTTTCCTGAAGTACCAACTTTTAAATTGTAATAAGGCGTGGATTTCATGCTGAAGACTACCGTGCGGTGCCAAAGTTCAGTCAATTCAGCTAGGTAATACAGAGGTGCTCAATGCACGCAGGACATAAGCAAACGGAGCACCTTCAGAATTGACAGCATTGTTAGAGCACAAGAACAAGCCTCAATGGCCTGATGAAGGTCCTCAGTATCCGATTTTCCCAGAAAGAAGGTGACAAGATGAAGGCATCTAGCAAAGAGGGCTGGCCCAATGAACACGTCAGTACACAGGCTGCTCACCGCCTGGAGCACAAGAGGCAGCCGGGGACAGGCGTCTCTGCGAGATGCATTTACATCCACGTCTGCTATTGTGCAATGCTTGGTGTCCACAGCTAGTGTTGGGTGACAGCAGGCCAGCAGGGAGTGCAGCAGCCTGTTGCAGAATGAGTCCAGCTCAAGTTTGGTGACGCCTGCAGAGGGCTGTGCAGCTGTTTGTGCGCTCAACAAACAGGTGAAGCTATGTGCAGCAGTATCGGCTTTCAGAGCCTGCACGTCAGGGTGCAACTAGATTACAAGCCAAGACATACACGACATCATCACAAGAATGCTCGAGGGGGGCAAGCATTGCCACTGTGCATCATCACTGTGAGGCTTGTGTGCATACTACACCACACTGCATGGCGATTCAGGAGTGAAGCCTAAATGCCCCCCAGGACGCCCCCCAACCCGGAAAGCACCCACAACAACGATGGGTTGCCGAACAGGTATCAGGCTGAAATTGTCTTGAACTGGTGCGCTCTGGGCTGGAGTAAAGACTGATGGTGTTTTCCAGGCTCCAGAAGAAGTCATCAAATATGTGCACTGTGATGTTACCCGATAAGACAACATGTCAGTCTTGCTATCCTTGCATCAGAAAACTCATCCACCATTCAGAACAGATGGCAGGGTCCTACGAAGGTTAAGCGAACGGCACAGGTGTTTGGAGTTGTAACTACCTTGTGGAGCAAGGCCGTTTGCACATGAAATAGCTGCTTGCAGTGTTTTCTGAGTGATTTCATTGTCTGGCAGCATGAATATGGAGTCTTGCAAAGCTGTGCATAGCTGTAGTAGTGGACGCCTTTCCCAGATGCGCCCCAGCTTGCCTGACTTCAGATCCAGCAGAGCATTTACACTCTGCAGGCATTCATTCCTGTGCACCTTGCTTGAACAAGTTCGAAGATTACAGCAGTCGATAGCATGGGTTCCGCATCAGCCAAAATCATGGCAGTCAAGAGCAGGCACGTCATTTCACCTGTGCAGCGTCCACAAAAGCAGTCAGGCTAGCACTTCGTTGTGCAACAGCAGTCAGTTGTTCTTGCTGTGGCTGCTGCTGAGCTCCAAAAAGTTGTGAATCATTGAATTCACCAAGCAGCTGTAACAGCTTCCCTTGCAGATCGTTGGAAACTTGGCCCTTGGACTTCAGAGTCTTGCTGAGTGCCAAAAGAGTCTGCCTAGCTGCCACAGCCTTCTTCTTCCAGTCCACGCCATCACGTTGAGCCTGTCTCTTTTTAGAAGTTATTGCAACTGCCAGTGCTACTTTGAGCTTGTCCTTGGAGGTGATCTGGCCTGTTGGGTCGTGAACTGGTAGCATCATTGAGTTGGGACCTGTTGCCACCTGACAACGGTGACGGTGTTGTGGTGCTTTTTATGTAGGAATGAGGATCCTCGAGACTACAGACTCTGCGATGGGCGTCGATTCAGTGCCCTCGAAGCCTCCTCGACAATTGACGATGACAAAGCCGTTGTACTTGACATGGTCCAGTGAAACAAAAGCAGGGAATACAATGTACTCATCCACAGCTTATCACAGTGACACTTGCTCGGCAGGCGATCTCAAATTTTGTAACTGTGCGTGGCATCGTGTGCACGTGTGTTTGAAGCACTCACCGAGACAGCCACGCAAATAACCACCCTCTCTATGACAATGGGGTTGTTTCCTTTTTCTTCTTCTTCCTGAACGAGAGCACCCTACCAGTGTTCACGCAGCCGCGATTCTGCATGCACCGCGCACGCGGTCAGCAGGCGCCCCTTCTCTGGCCGTCGGTCCCCCCCCACCTCCCCCCAAAACCCCCATCTCGTTAAACCCCCTGTGCCGACTCGCCGCTCGCTCGCTCGCTCGCTCTGGTTCCACAACACATGCAGAAGTGCATGAAACATAAGTGTTCAGTTGCCGCTCGGGAGTGGTGGGCTGAGGGAATCGGCCACCATATTACATAGGAATAGGAGGAATAGGAGGGTTCCACCTCTGCAGCTCAACTAGTGAACTGACCTCGATACATGTGGTCACAGGTGGCTGCGCATAAAAAAGCACAGCATTCATAGAAGTCAATGGAGTAAAAAACTTCTTTATTCGTGGACTACACCATACTCAGGCCCCTTTGTGGGTGCTGAGGCCGAAGCCCTTCCTGGGTATGGCGCGGTTTCCGATTAGTTTTAGTTTTTCATCTTGAGCTTCGGCCTCATGCGCCAGCACCGTCGAAATACCCGGGCCAGGGATCAGGGAACCATGAGAGAGCGAGGGTGGATATGCGTGAAGATGTTGGGACTGTGGGGGTGCAAGTGGATGGTTCAGCAGCATCTCGTCCAAGTGTGTCCACTAAAAAGATGGGCGGACAAAGCTGAGAACAATAAAAGCCATCTAGTTATCAATGTATGAGAGACAATTTGCCCTCACGGAACTCTGCATCCAGCCGAGGACCAGATAAACGAGTCACTTTCCTTATCAGCTTCGAACCCCGGTCCAGCCCAGAGCCACCTCTCGTGTTTTTTTCGAGCTTCTGCGCCAGGTGCGTAAAGGGTCTCTGGTGGTTTCCCCTTAACGAATTGCATGGAATTCCGCCACTGTGGCGCTGAGGCCGAAGCTCAAAATGAGTATGGCCTAGTCCCCGAATAATTTCCCAAAAAATTTTATCGGGAGACAGGGTGACGGTTGGCGAGATGAGCTGTGAAGCATGCACTAGTGTGTCCAGCACGCGGGGGGCTTCTGCCACATCCATGAATTTGCTCAGCTGTTGTGTCTGTGCTTGCACTGTGGGCTGTGTGCACTGGACAGCATTCCACAACATGCTAAAAAGAACTAGGTGTCCGGATTGTTTCAGCAGAACGCAGTGCAGCATAAAGGCAGGCAACTTGCAGGAGACTTGGAGGAGTCCTTGCAGAATTGGATGGTGATGCTGGCTCCCATGTTGTGGTAATAAAGTCCTGGTTGTGTCTAAATCTGATAATCCTTGAACAAACAGCAGATACCCAGGAGTAAGGCCCGCTGCTACCAGTTGCCAAAACAGGGGGGTCGACATGCTCATTAGCAGCAGAAAGCTTGGAACACTCTCAAAGGGCTTCGGCTTGCGCGTCGAGAGGGGGGAGTTGGTATGGCGTTTGAAGTCCAGATCAACTGGCCCAGATTCACTAGCATGCAGCGCGATTCGGAAGAAGAAGCGAGTTCGTAAGGATCACAGTCCCTAAGGTGCACACGGAACCGAATCCTGCCACTGTACTCGCTATGCCGAACTGCAAACTGGACTGTTGGATGCTTCCACGATTTGCGCCGTTCGAGCTTTCTGTAACTGAAACGGCGCAGCTGAAAAGCAGATTCTATTCTTGATTTATCTTGGTGCTCTCAGATTCTGCGGTTTACCTTCTGTTCGCCCGTACATGTTAGCAGGTGAGCGATGAACCATCATCACCTCACCATCCTCCTCAGCACACTGTGTGCAGCCTGACTGATGCACAGTTCTACAAATTATGCGAAATTTCATTCGTCTGCAACGTTGTATTTCACGTTCAAGCTGGACTCTGCTTCCAATCTTTCGTACATACAGACCAGCGTTTGAAATGCTTGGTGCATGGTTCACAGTGACAGCACCGCCTTCAGCAGTTCTGCAATAGTGATGCCGATATCAGTGACAGGGAACTGGTTGTAGGTACTACTGTCCCTAATCATGACCGAGACAGGACATGAAATGGACAAGTCAGCAGGAACACGTTCGTTGTATCAAGTGCTTGGATGCAGTAATGATGCCTCCAGCACTGACTTGAAGAAGGCATATCGAAAGCTTGCACTTCAGCTGCACCCAGACAAGAATCTGGGTGATCAGTTGGCAGCTTCCAGATTCCAGGAAGTGTCTCGTGCCTATGATGTGCTCGGAGACCCACAGAAGAGGATTTTTTACGACAAGAACGGGCTCACTGAAGAGCTCGATGTTTCAGCAGAAGACTGGATGTCCAGTTTCACTGAAATGGTTCATGAATTCACTGGTGGCATGCCCATTAAGGTATGCTGGTCTGCGTCAAGGTTGAAACTGGAACGTTGGCATTCCTAGATGGTTTCGAAGCAACTTACACCTTGCTCTTCCAGCATATCTTCAGCAATATCAGCAACCCAACTGCAAGTGCAGGAGATGTTCAATGGACTTTCTAAAAGAGAGCTGTCCTCAATGCCTCCTTTCCCTTTCCCCAAGGAGCTGTTTCCCGCCGACACCTTTCCCAATGGAGTTCATTTCTCAGAAGACAGCATGGACATGCTGCCACCATCAGTACGCGAGCTTGTCGAGGCCGGGCAAGCAAGCAGCCTGGGCCTTATGTTTCAGAACTCGTCTGAGCAACTAGGGCCTGAAGCTTCCAGCCTCTTGTCTTTGCTCATGGGCTCAACCAGCCAATTTTCAATGCCAGGAGACCAGCAGCAGTGGAAATCCCACAATATGCAGGGACATGCATCGAGCACGCTTCCAGTGGGCATGGAATTCGATTCTTCTATGGGTGATCTTGGGTTCCTTGATGAATGTTCAGACGAAGAGCTGATGAAAAAGCTGATGTGTGGAGAGGTGGACCTTGGTGGGCTGGGCCTCAGTGGCATGGTCAATGCTCTGAAGTGCTTTGGCACGCAGGCGTCTGACGACTTAACATCTAACAGCAGCTCCAGTATGTTTGAGCAGATGCAAAGTGACCCCTGCACATCTGAAGCAGGAGATGAGGATGCAGCGGTTCCAAGGAAGGCTTGCGATGTGGCTGGCTCTTGCGAGGAGGTGCTGCAAGCTAGTATCCCTGCGGAGCAGAACGAGCCAACAATGCTTCTTCAGGAGATTGGAGATGGGTTGACTTCAGATTTTGAAGCAGGCATCATGGAGGGCTCTCATGTAGGTGTGCAGGCTGCGACACACACACCCCTCTAGACTTCACACGAGTAAAAGAGATTGACTTGATATTGAGTACATAGATGGCCAAAAACTTGATGCAGAGCCAGGCTACAGAAGCTTCGTTGCATGTTGATGGTGCATCCCAGTTGAAAGGGCTTGTGAATGCAGGTGAGGACCACAGAGGTCCAATTCGGGGAAGCACAGACAGTTGCAGCAATCAGGGGTCCAGTCACTGCGCTGGAACTGAATCACCACGAAATCCTTCTGAGTGCCACAATCATTCGGAATTGTCACGAGGTAAGAAGCCGAATCCGCAGCGCACTACACAGTGGTTCATGGCAGCAAAATCTGGTCATGTTGCATCCCTTCAAGCTGCTTTGGCAACCGATACAACTTTGCTAGGTCTTCGTGGTGCTGGTGTGGGGCACACTGGGCTGCACTGGGCTGCGGCTGGGGGACATGTGGACGCTGTGCAGTGGTTTGTGGAGGCAGGATTGTGCCCCAACTCATTGAACGCAGTCGGGTCCACAGCTATGCACACTGTTGCTGCTCACGGGCATTCTAATGTGCTGCGACTTCTGCTGGACCAGCCTGGCTGCCGTCCAGAGATTGTGAATGAGGATGGCGAGTCTGCTCTTCAGGTATCGTCACTCGTAACCCAAGTGCTGCCAAAACTCTTCGGTGGTTCTGATGAGTGATCACAGTTGCTGATTGCATGCTCACATGCTGAGTGGTCCTGCCCATGGGGTGACCCATGCCCCATGTAATTGTGCATCTCGACCTTCTCAACATTCAATCTGGGGGTTGACTGTGTCTTCACTGGCGAGCTTTGCCCACCAATTCAGTGAGCGGGATTCATGTGCTCTGCCCAGAGCAGAGGTGTTAGCGAATGTATACATACTAAATGTGTACATACTACATGTGGCTGCGGTACAGCCTTGAGGAACAGGCCTTAAGCTGCAGACCTGAATGTGGGCTTCGATGCTGCAGGTTGCCGACAGGCGTGGTCATCCTGACTGCGTTGTATTGCTCAGACACAAGAGCACAGCCCAGCAGCCCGCAATAGACACCTTCGATATCAGTAAAAGCTGCCCCTTTGAAAGTATACAGCCAGCCAACAACATACATGCAACACGCTGCGGGCATGAGGCGGGCACTCATTCTGCATTAGCAGGGCTACAACAGCCCCCTTCTTCATGCATATCAGTAGATGCTACTCAGGAAAAAGTTCAAACCTCTCTGGAAGAGAAGTCAGTGAACGCTTCAGAAAAACCCAGCTCCAGAAGCACACAGAACTCCGCCGTGATGACATCAGGCGTACCTAGCTGCGTTCGGGAATCAGATGGGCCTGAAAAAGGATTGTGCGAGCTGCTTCAAGCTGCTGCCTGGCCGCAGATAGTTCCCAAAGATGAGGGCAATGCTTGGATGCAAGCTGCAAAGACTGGTGGTGTCACAGTTTTGCAAACGATGCTGGAAAGCAATGTAGCATTGATCGTGTACAGAGGTCAAGGAACCAGTTTCGGCTTTGGAGGTATGCCGTCCGAGTTCGTGATGTACGTGTTTCTAAACCTTTAGATTTGCCGCAACACTGCCCATGAATCTGCCTCACCCAGTCTTCTGTGATGCTCCACAGGGTGGTGCTGAATCTGCGTCTCTGATGTGGATCTACAGTTTTGCACCATCCTAGCGCAATGAACTCTTGTGTGAACTCTTGTAAACTGCTTGCAAAGCTACTTGCAAGACAACAACGTTTGTAGGTAACTCTGCGCTGCATTGGGCGGTCGCCAAAGGGCACTCTGCAACCGCACGTATGCTGTTGAGCGAGGGCGCGGATCCGAACTGCGGTAACAACGCAGGTCGCACACCCTTGCACTCCGCAGTGTGCAACAAGCAGCTGGCTATGGTCAAGTTGCTCATTCTGGAGGGTGCAGCCGACCCCCAGGCCAGAGACCTGGACGGTGATACACCCCGTGATGCTGCGCTGTCTGTGTTCGGGGCGGATCACGATGCTGTAGTAGCTATCGACTGCTGCAGCCTGGCTTGCAAGCTGCGTACGTGTGCATGTGATGGTGTTCGGTGGCAGGTCCGGGATATGAAGGCGCTTCTGGTAAACACAGGTGCCTTCTGGAGTTATTCTGTTCAGAATATGTCCGTCAGTGCTTGTTTTTGTGCAAGAAGGGAGATCAATATCATTGCCATACAGCAGCGAACGCAGTCTTTGTGCTTGTGTGCCCAGGGTTTCAATGTGCCCACCCACCTGTATCTGGCTGAGACCGTGTGCAGAAGGGTGCTGCCCTGCGCATCCTTCCTGTAAGTTAGTGATGGAAGACACTTGTGCGGCTTGT
Organism: Ulvella scutata; assembly: GCA_032359135.1. NCBI lineage: Eukaryota > Viridiplantae > Chlorophyta > Ulvophyceae > Ulvales > Ulvellaceae > Ulvella > Ulvella scutata. Next base: position 74,633 of record JAUMHD010027547.1, read on the forward strand.
GCATCCCCCAATGTAGATTTTGTACAGCTGTAGAGCTCTCTGAGAATCTTTTTTCACAGAATCAGTTTCTGTCAAAGTGACCTAGGGAAGGGGTACATCATCATGGGGGGTTTGCCGTGCAGGGGTGGCAGTAGTGCCAGGCTGTGAGCGAGGGGACCTAGAAAGGCAGTGCCAGGACTGCCTGAGTGCTCTTCCGCATAGGATCTCAGCACGCAACCGCACCGCACAGATTGCCCGTGCCCTGGATCAAAGCACGCAGGACGTTCATCAACTTGAAAAGCTGGCAGCAGGCGCCTGTGCCACAGCAGGCTCTTGCCATGCACAGCCGCTACATGATAGTTGCAATGCAGATGGCGAGGTTTGCAACTCTGGGAATGACGCAATGGGCTCTGTACCTGTGCATGCAGCAGCAGCAAAGAAGAATGGGAATGCTGCATTCTCAGCTGGGGATTTCAAGAAGGCTATAGTGCAGTACACCATGGCGTTAAGGGTGACCAGGACAAGCCCTGAGGATCCTACAAGCTCTGAATCAGTCAGCTTGTTTCGGGCAGCACTGTTCAGTAATCGGTCTGCAGCTCACGCTAGCTCTTCGCTGTGGCAGGAGGCGCTACATGATGCACAGGAGGCGTTGAAGATTGATGACCAGTGCGCAAAGTATTGGTGCAGGAAAGGCGCTGCACAGCTGGGCTGCGGAAGACTGCAGGATGCACTTTGCAGCTACAAGCAGGCCTTGGAGGTCGATGGCAGCAGCGCCGTTGCCCAGGCTGGTCTTGAGCTTGTGCGCAGTCAGCTGCTGGATTCTTAATGCGCACAGGGATGACAGTCCTTTGACTTTACTGAAAGAGTACATCATTTGCGGTGCTGGGTTCTGTGCACGTCTGGGTCACAGACAGGTCCACTTAGAAAATCTCAGTCATGTTGCGATTATCATGTATTAACTCAGACTAAGAATCTGCTGCTGCATTGAGCAGCACAATATATCAACTTACTCGACACCATCCAGTCTGCTACTGATAAGGGTCCTCGTTCTATCCACAAGCTCTTTGTGGTCGAACATCTGCACGACCTCTGCCCCGAAACTGTAAACCAGTGCTTTTCGCGCCACTTCAGCATCGATGCCTCGTGCACGGAAGTAAAACAGCTCTTCCTCACTCAGATCACTCACAGCACACCCGTGAGTGCACTTCACGTCATCAGCGATGATCTGCAGGTTTGGTTTGACGTTGACTGTGGCTTTCGGTTTCAACAAAAGGTTTCTGCTCAGCTGGCCAGCATCAGTGCGCTGGGCTGCCTTGTTTACCTGAACGCAGAACCAGCTTCAGCCCAGTGCTGTGTACATCAATAATTTGCAATCAAACGGAATCTAGCATGCATGAAGGCAGAAACATGGTTGGCGGTTTGAAAAGCAGAGCCGCAACACAGCACCTGCACGTTTCCATCGAAAATCCCATGGCCTGTAGGATCAGATACAATGCACTTATGCACCTGGTCTGCAATGCCTTCAGGGTGATCAAGCACGAGGCGTGTATGTAGGTCGTGCACTTGGCCAGCTCCGCACAGCAAGAAATGGCGCAAGGTCGTGCAGGTCTGCGCACCACCTTGCTGGATGCTGACATCATGCCTACATAGCAAAGCGGCGATGGAGGAATGGAAAACACGCCTCCATAAAACGGGGAACTTCAAAATGGGAACAAATGTTGCTCTGGACGGGAACACAGCTGGGCTTTCTTGTTCAAGGCCCCTCGGTAGACATTGTCAACGAGTTGCGCAGGTCACACTCCACAGCATCGGCGGTGGAGGAATTCTACAGTACTATCGCGGACAAATTTACACACTCATCAAGTTGAGCTGACGAACAGTTCAAAAACAGACAGGTACATGCCTCAACCCTGTAAGTAAGCTACATACCTTGACAGCTGCCCACCCAGGGTTACCTCCACAAGTTCATACGAGCTGCTCTTCTCCTGCTGGACAAACGTGTTCTTTATATGAAATGCCTGGTTGGCTTCATTCTGCACCATTCTGTGGGACACCCTTGCATTCTGAGCCAGCAACATCTCTGTTCTGCTGTTCATGAAGTAGGCCCCTGTGCCACCATCCTCCCCAATGAACTCCTCTATCAGCTCAATCTTTGCTCCTTCCTCAGCAACAACAAGCAGTCGTGGGCTGTACATGGCTACATGTCCCACCTGAGTCGCTGATGATGACACAGATATGATGTGCACTGGAGTCGCACACTCCACACCAGCAGGAACGTAGCAAACATACACATCTGTAGCTGTAGCAGCATTGAGCCACGTGAAAACACCCCCAAGTTCCGAGGACAGCCCTCCCAGAGCTGCTTCAGCTTGTGTTGGTGCGTTCGACAGGCTCCCCACGTACATGCCATCGGGCAGGCTGTGCACGTTGCTGGCCTCGGCCTGAACCTGACCGTTCACGAACACAATTTGAGCAGCATCAGCAGATACTTGCGCATACGAGGCTGGTGTGGATGCGTTGGGCACTTCTACTGGTGGCTGTAGGCGATTCTCCAACAGCTTGGAGAGGTTAAAAAAACGGAACGACTCGTCAGCGCGTGTGGGCATCTGCGCTGTAGAAAGCTGATCGACCGCTTGCTGCTGCTCGCCCTTGAGCTTGTCTACGGGAGCGACAGATGGAGGCACCAACTCCAGCGCGTTGGCGATGAAGGCATCCTTCTTAATTGCGGCCGCGGCCCTTGCGGTGCATTCCCTACGCCTTACTTGCGATCCACGCCTACCAAGTCTACTGCACTGCATATGTGGCATGCTTAGGCTGCACTGGGAGTGCTGGTCGCTTAAATCGATAAGTAGGAAGGCTGTCTCTCTTCCTCCAAGCGTTCACTGCACTGCGGCTCGAATGCTAGATACTTTTAGCCCGAAAACTCCTACTTCTTTCACCCCACCAGTATCGAAATGGATGGGGTATCATTTGTTAACGAGGGGAGAATAACTCCGCGGAGGTCAGAGAATAGCTCGCACACCCAGATTTGTGATCACGTGTCCTTCTCATTATCTCGGAGTTACGTGATGCTAGCTATGGATCAGAGTCACGATCTCTGCCTCTTTTCATTACAATCAAACAATCAAATACCATTATTATTCCACATCTGTCACTGCTTTTGCCCCCCCGATCTGACGGCCTCAGCACCACTCACATGCAAGGGAACCACCAGAACCCGCTGAGAAGCTCAAAGAAGACTGTACCCCCATTGGGACAGGGGGTCCCATCCCTGCAATGCGGAAATATGTGCTACTACTCAAAGATGACCTTGCCCACAGATCTCTCCTCTGCCCCCGCCTCGTCCCATGACTGCATGACCGGGCAGCGTTGCCTGCCACATCTGGCGCCTTCTAGGACTCGTCCATATCAATTCTCACCTCTGCCTGACTGATAGCGAGCTGATGGACCCGTGCCAATTCATGCTTGGACCAGCTGGCTTCGCACCCAGCGCAGCCACACCCCAATGCCACGATCCACTGGAATGCCACTCCCACCACACCTTGTGGTGGGTGATCCTGAAAGTTGACCCCGAAACCTACGCCCAGCAGCTAGATTTACATGTATGCTCTTATGGCTGATGAACTCCGCAATGTCACCTTGTGGACCGGCATGCCGAGTACCAGAGACCTTCTCCACCATGACCTTGCCCTTGAACATGGCAGCGTTGCTTGCCAATCCCGCGGGGGTGTCTGTGCCCTCGTCGTGCCAGGGCCCAACACCATCGCCACCGTGTCACCCACTCTGGCTCTGACAAGGCCCTAACCAATGGTTCCTCCACCACCGCTGGGGCTGCAGCAGGCAGAGCCTGGCAACGCGAAAGCAACGGCTTCGAGAAGTACAAAGGTCAAGGCCTCTCCTTCCACACCTTCAGCATTGAAGGCCATGTTTCCCTTCGAAAGCAAGCTATTGAATACATTTGTGCTTTGCCATCACAGCATCTACCACAGGCAACGTCTGTTTTATTGATGTGTGCTTGTCCCGGATGTTCCTAGCCATATGCACTCTGTATACTTCTGTGCTGCACCACTGTCATGTAATCTTACCACAGTCAACTAAGAAAGACCAAAGATCTCAACACGGAAAATTCAGGCTGCAAGCCGGAACAGGAATTCTTTACAGTTTCTGTGAACCAGTAGCTTCTACACAGATGCAACTTTCCAGTCTACTGTTTGACCAGCCCACATTGGCACCACAACACTCTCACCAAACGTGAAGCTTTGGGGTATGGTCCATTGCTCCTTCACTAACGTCACAGAAGAGCTGTTTCTAGGCAGCCTGTAAAACTGGGGACCATGCAGACTAGAAAAAGCTTCGAGTTTGTCCAGCGCTCCAGCTCTCTCAAAGGCATGAGCATAGAGGGGCAGCGCCACAGGAGCGCTAAATATTCCAGCACAGCCACATGCACTCTCCTTTGCTTCCCGTGGATGCGGGGCAGAATCTGTACCTAGGAAGAAGCAACTCTGGCCCGAAACCGCGGCCTCCAACACTGCCACACGATGCTCCTCTCTTTTCAGCACTGGGAGGCACCAATAATGTGGACGCAGGCCCTGTGTAAACAATGCGTTTCTATTGTGAAGCATGTGCTGTGGTGTGATCGTTGCAGCTACTTGCTCACGTGCTGACTGAACAAAATCTACTGCATCCTTCGTTGTGATGTGCTCCATGACTACCCGCAACGAAGGTAGCTTCTCCAGCAGAGGAGAAAGTCTCTGGCGTATAAACTCTTTCTCTCTGTCGAATATGTCGATACTTGGATCTGTAACCTCTCCGTGAACACACAACACCATGTTTAATTCAGCAATGGCCTGCAGAGCAGGCAACACCTTCCCCAGGTCGGTGACGCCCGAGTCAGAATTCGTTGTAGCTCCAGCAGGATAAAGTTTGTAAGCAACGACGCCAGCCTCATGAGCTGCATGCACATCTTCGGCACTAGTGTTGTCAGTAAGGTAGCATGTCATGAGAGGCTCGAACTTGGTACCACCAGGGACCGCCCGCTGTATCCTGTCCTTGTAAGTGAGCGCTAGCTCAGCTGTAGTGATCGGAGGTACTAGGTTGGGCATTATGATTGCTCTTCTGAAAACTGCCGCAGAGTGAGGAACTGCACTTTCCATCCCAGGCCCATCACGCACATGCAAGTGCCAGTCATCTGGTGCTGTGATGGTCAACTTATCCAAACTGCAAAAACATCGATATCGAGACTTGTGATATTGCTTGACGTCTTGTGGACTCTGCTCTCCTGCGAAACAGACTGACACCCTGTCAAGCAACAGTTGGCGCACCTGCTAGCACTGCGTACAGTACATGACCTCAATAACGGAAGTTTCAATGGCTTTAACTGTTTCCACAGTCGGTGGGGGGTCAGATGCTTTCGAATTTCGATTCTCATGCTTATTGTCTCTGGCTGAGACTCTAATTCTTGATGCCTTTGCCTCAGATGGCGAGCACAACTGTCAACCTGAGCCCCTCGACCCAGCTCTGTGAATAGGAGTAGGTTGTAATTGTAACAGCCTAGAACCTTCTTTGGACAGGTAATCCAAGACTGGTGCAGGTGGTCAGTGCGCTAAGGGGTACACTTCACCGACTGAATCGCATAGAGGTCACGCCACAGAGGCTGGCAATGAGAAATAACATCGGGGTCACGCGCTGACACCTACTGCGGGCGAGGCATCAGTTTGTTGAAACCGGCTTTTGTGTGATCATATATGCATTTGCAAAAAAGTGTATTTGATATGAGATGGATGATTTTCGGGATGAAGGATGCCATCAATCATACACGTCACAAACTTTGCGACATTTATTTTGCACTTTGGTGCCATCTGTGCGGACTACGTCAACGTTGATGCTTCATGTTTGTTTTGTGTGATGTGCTTGCAAGCGTTCTCGCAGGTGGTAGCCTGTGTCGGACATCCTGGCCTGCTCGTGTTTGAATCTTTCCAAAACTTGGCTTTGTAGGGTCAGGGTAGTGCAAATTTGTCTGTGTGCAACAAGCTTTGAAGAGAGTGGGCTGTTGGAATGTGAAGGGAGAGCACGACTGTTGCCCAGTATCAGCAGAAACGCCGCCAGGTGCATTGATAAGGTATTCAGGGTGCCTTGTATGGACATATTTCTGTTGCTTCGGAACCGGGGACACGACACCACCGCCATCCTTGATCCGGTGTGCATCTCTCAGCGTGCAGTCTGCGGGAAACTTTCACATCCTTATCGTGAAACGAAATCGAGAACGATGTTTAGGCTCCCTTTGAGCCAGGAGGTGTAGCAAAGGGGAGGAGAGCAGCAAATACGTCGGACAATCCTTTGTTTGGACAGCATCATTCAGCAACCGGTGAAAAGCCCGGTTGGGACAAATGGGAACCTGATCAGGTAATCTGCTTGTCAGTGGTTGCAGACTAGGATGCAAGCGTTATGTTGTTGAAGTGGCTGTCAACAATCCCTTGTCACCACATGTGCAGGCACACCAACCACCAGCGAACCCAGGAGCGCGTAATACAAAAGCTAGATTTGAGATAGACACTGACGTAAATCTCTTCTTTCTCAATGCTGTATTTTGAAGGCAAGAATGAAACATGAAACAACAGTTGCATTGATGTCGTATGTTGGATGCAGGTCAGCAGGCGCTATTCTCAAGCTGAAACCAATATATCCTTGGCCTCACACCGGCGACGTGGGCACAAGAAGAGGAAAGGTCCTGGGGTGGTTATTGCTGTGCTCCGCTATCTGGACACGAACTTGCCCATAATTCTTCCAACAGACTGGAGGCGCCGGTGTGACTTCGGTCGAGAACCCTGGCATACATTGTTTCTACAAATATAATTTTTATGTTGTAGTGAGGATTGTATATCGTTGGGAGGCAGCAAATGCAGAAAGGCTGCAGGTACTGGGACTTCCTTATTCTAGCTTTTGTGATATACAATGCTGTGTCAGTTCCCCATGAGGCAGCCTTTCTGTACACCAAGTCAAGGGTTCAAAGCCGGATGGAAGACATAATTGATGTGCTTTTTGCGCTTGATGTGTTCTACACTTTCCGGACAGCCTATATTGACACTCAAGGTGAAATGGTTCGAGATGGTGGCAAAATTGTTTCCAACTACCTGGGATCTTGGTTCCCAATCGACATTCTTGCTTCCCTACCCTTGGAGTACATTGTACTAGTGTTTGGACTCAGTGGCAGTGCAAACTTGACGTACTTTGCATTCCTTAAGGTGCAGTCTTCTACGCTACCGCGATTCAACTGCACTTCAGAGTGTTCATGTTACAAGCCTAAAAGGCACTTCAATGCACTTTTTCTGACATGTATTGTTGTGGGCTGCAGACACCACGATTATTGCGCCTAGGCCGGCTTCTCCGCTTCCTTGAAAAGATCAAGAATGCAAACGTGCGCGCCTCAATGGATTGCAAGGGCATTGAATGGAGAGGCTAGTGAATTTCCTTAGGCCTGCTGCCTGAAGTTTTTTACTATTGTGTTATTTTATCCTCCTGATGTTAGCTCACCTTGGGGAATCGTGCTCACCAAACGCACTGTGGGATGTAGGTATTTCGAATCATCCGATTGATGTGCATGATGTGCCTCATTGCGCACTGGACAGCATGCGCATGGCACCTGCTCATAGTCTACAATCCTCATCTAGAATTTGTCATCGAGAGAACAAATCTGGTGGATGAATATCTTGATTGCTTTTACGGCTCGTTCCTTCTCATGGTCGGTGACAATATCAACCCACAGGTATGAAATTTTGTGTACACGCCTTCCAATCTATGCTGGATTGACAACATGTTATTTCTGGATGTTGCTGTGTGCTTTGTGAACCCTGAATTGTGCAGAAGCCACTGTTACACCTACGCACTTCCGAGCTTCAGTTGTATTCCCGCTGAGATTCAATGCTGTATGGGGGCAAGATTATTGCTTCTTTTCAGGCGTCAAGATTGGCATCATGTTTGTACTGTTTGCTTTGTTTGTGCTGAGAGCAGTGTGTTATGCAGAATAACGTGGAAACAATTTTCTGCTGGTATGTTTCGAAGCTACGACTGGGCTTGCACTGCATAAGTACCGTTCATATTGCACTGCTATCAGCAGTGCTATTTGTTTACTAACCTGACTGCTGTTCTTGCAGTATCATGCTTGTGTTGGGAGCAAACTTCTATGCAACTGTGGTCGGTAACATGTGCGCCCGCATCCAGTGTTCCACTGGTTCTGTAAGTTGCAACTGTTCTGTGCTCTGACAGTATCTAGTCAGGCAGCCTAGTAGGATTTGACAAGCTTAAGTTGTGTGTGTGTGTGTGTGTGTGTGTGTGCGTGTGTGTGTGCGTGTGTGTGTGAATGAACAGGTGTTTAGATCTGAATGAACCTATGTAAATCTGGAGGACATGGCATTCAGGCCACCACATATCGATTCAACAATGGGATCGTTGGAAGCTTGTCATGGACAAACTAACATCAGCCGTATCAGTCTTTGAGGGTATGCAGGGCGTTGCTTGTTAGCAACCTCAATGCAACTGCAGCCAGGCATCAGCAGAGGGCAGAACTGATGCAAGAGGCCATGAGATATCTTGATGTCTCCACACCAGTGCAAACTCGCGTACAGGTGCACAGCCAGTAACATAGGGCTTCTCAGATATTGGTAAAGGGCTCTCTGCAGGTAAATAACTGGTGGTATATGCCTGTCTGCAGGACTACTATGACTACTTGCTCACATTCGGACATCCTGGCCCAGACTTGATGCGCCACGTTCAAGATTTGCCTTCAAGCCTCGGCACAGATATGGCAGCAGAACTGTATCAGAATTCTGTGGGGAGAATTCCACTGTTTTATGGAGTAAATCCATCCTTTTTGGAACACATGTCTCGAAGCTTGAATCTGTGTGTTTTCTTGAAGGGTAAGTGTGGACTTCCAGCCCCGTTTGTTGCCCCTACCTGGACTCATCAAAGTGCATGATCTGTAGCATTCACGTTGGAGATGACAGGAGGTAAGGATCGTCTGTCGGGATGCAGGAGAGTATGTCTACCGGAAGGGTGACTTGACGGCAGCAATACGATTCATTCAGAAAGGTAAAGTAGCACTCATCCAACGAGATGGTTTCATTGAGGAGATGCTTACTGATGGCGCATACTTTGGCATGCAATCACTGGTTTCACCTGGACCTTGTCACCAAGATGCAGTTGGTTTATCGAACTGTGACATCATGACCATCAGCAGAGATGTCATAGCAGCCTGCATGCAGCCGTGTCCTGTCAGTTCTGCTGCTGTACAGAAGAATTTTGCCTCTCTGTGTGCTTCTCCTCAGAATACACCTGTTTCTTGTAGGTGGGGATTTGGAACATGTCTCTAGATTTGGAGAATGGTAGCGCTGTTTCAGGAGTAACTGGAACACTCCTGCGCGCAACGGAATTTGCCTTCTATGTGTCCAACTTGATCTGGTCTAGGAAATGAATATATCACAACCTGGGGCTGTGAAAAAGCATTCACAGTTTCTCTTCATCTGGTTCCATCATGTATTGAAGCCTGTGGAATCAATTCAGGAAAAGAGGGGTATCGAGTGGCACCATAGCAGAAGCAAGATCTGGCGGTGAGCAGGACTCTGCTGCAATAAGTCGGGGTCTTGTTCCATCCACGTCTTTTTGCACCAGGCTGGATGCCAAATCTGGTGGCACAGCAAAGATTTCTTCCGCTTCGTACCTACCAACCCTAGCCTCAGATGTACTTGCGGCCTCAGATGAAGGAGAGGATGCCAACGCCTCGGCAGAACAGCAAAGGATGCAGCGGCTAGAGCGACTCCTGGAACTCATGGTCGCCAAGGTGAGAATTGTTATCATTGTCACCTTCAACAATGATTCCACATATAATCAACTAGGACATCTGAATTGTGATGTAAGAAGAAAGAAGTGGATGCAGGCTGATGTTCTGGAGCTCAATCAGATCGCGCTTTCAAGTACAGTGTCTGCCGTGATGGAAGGCATGGCAGCAGTTGGCGTTCAAGTACAGGAAGATGCTAGTTGCAGCACTGTTCACTCAAAAATAGAACAGGCACAGAAGAGAGTTGAAACCAGTACAGCAAGGGTTCGGAAGTTGAACTGTGGAAGATGAGAAGTGCTTTGGTCAGGCTGGGCGATGTCTAGCAGATTGGTTTTGGTGCAGTGTTGAGGTGCACTTCAAGTGTTGCTGTTCAAAATCAGTGATGCCGTTGGCAGCTGTTTTCATCCCAGGATGAGTGCAGAGCCCGCTTTGTGATCGGTGCTTCATTGAAGTCACAAACTCTGCCCTGCTGTTAATTAGCGTCAATATACATAGGTATGTACTCAGGCGGTGGCTCCTTATAGTAAATGAAGGAACCTGCAGCTTGAATTATTAGCTACATTGCTTACAGCACCACACTGTATATTATATTGATGACCAGTTGATCGCTCCAATTCCATACGACCACACGTCAACACTTTGGATAGTAGTGCGATATTTTGTAATACATCGAACAGGAAGCGGGTACTAATCAGAATCCATGACCAGGATGTGAAATGGAAAGAAGATCAATGGGAGCACAGCATGGATGCAAACCCACAACTAGAAAGAAATCAAGCAAGATAACCAGAGCGACTTACTCAACAATAGAATATGTTGTACACGCATGATCAATCTGCCAACCCCTGTTTACTTCCAAGGCCAAAATTGCATTGAACGTGTTGCGCCCATGCATGCAAGATATGTACATGGTCTGAAGTTGGACGACTTCGTGATTGCCGCCCACAATCGGATGACCGGAGCAAGAAAGGAGAACATGCACACCCATTGCAGCAGTCGACGGGCTGCCGACTGAGACCTCTCCGGAATGCCTCTTTCGCCTCCTGGCACGGTGATTCTGTCGAGTGTCATGCAGAGCGAACATGTGAACTATAGTGCTCAAACTGGTGAGCACAGGTTGTTTGCAGTATAGCTTGTGTGTAAATGACTGTACACACTGCCTGGTGGTGGCAATTCAGAGTGTTGTGACATTCAAGCTGTCACGTTTTGTGCCTACGCGCATTCACATTACTCGAAAGGGGCTAATATTTGCATCCCAGTGCCTCGGTACAGACATTTGGTGTCAGGATGGCTGATTCCAATCGCGAAGGCGAAAACCTGGCTGATGTTGTTCAGCCAGTGCCGAGCAATATCATTCCAGAACACATCAAGGTGCGTTCTGATTTCTGTACTCGAATAACACGTTTCTGAGCTCGGACCTTGTAGTACTTTCACCCAGCACAACAGCACATCTTAACACCATGCTGCAAACGAAACAAGCACTTTCAGGCAAATCCAGAAGCCCTCAACTTGTATAAATCAGAATGGAGACGGGCACAGCATATGCGAGCGTTGGATGAGCGCCTCATTCCACGTGTTAAGCGCAGCGCCTTCCCTCCTGAAGCTGCACCACATGGTGTTGCTGGTCAGCCCCCACCATCCTACATCATACCACCCAAGGCGCGCCAGCATCCTCCTCAGACACAAAGCATCTCTCTTAGCTCGCAAAAGGGACCAACCATCAGCATGCACACCTCGCGTGTTGAGGCTAAGGACGACAGTGTGATCGGGGTTGGCAGGTACATTCCTGGGCGTCCTGTGGACTTCACAGAGCAGGGAATGAACACACCACAGCAGGACTACACGCTTCTCCATGCTTTGCGCCAGAAGTCTAGCTCATGTGCCCCCTACCAGGACTGGAAGCGCACAGCACAGGGGGGCAGACGCAGCAAGAGCCTTGCCAGAGTGGCTCTGAAAGAGGACAATGACTCCGCCGGACCGAAGGCACAATTCGATCACATGCCCTCTGCTGAAGCTCATCAGGCAATAGATGGTGTGTTCAAGAGTGCTGCCCGTGTGCCCAGGGCCCCTTATGTGGTCGATCTTGGCCAGATGGGGGCCAAACCGGGTGTCAGCACTTGCACCTCAGACCACAACGTCTTTGCTTCGAAGCCCATCACTAAATATCATTCCAGCAGTGTCCCTCCAAAGCGAACTCCGAAGGAGCTATTTGAAACAACTGCTCGACTTGCGGCTGGCAGGGCACCGGTGGCCACACAAGCAGATGCTGAGGCAGCCAAAGACCGTGCAGTCGCTGCATGCACGCAGCATCTGCGCAGCACTGCAGATGCGCTGCGAAACTACAACGTGCTAGACCCACACTACCGGCAACCATCTGCTATATCCAGCATTGCAACCACCTATGCTCGACACCCAAAGCCCCCCCATGTCATGGACTCCACGATTGCAGCCCCAAGCGAGCGAATAGCTGCCAACTACAGCCTCAAAGCATGGGGACTGGCCTCTAGAACGCTACAGAATCTGTCTTCTGCTGGTATTCATAGGTCCAGTGCACCCATCATCAGCCATCTTGACATCCCGTCTTTGAGCACAGCATCAAAGCGTATTCCCTTCATACCTCTCGAGCTCTTTGACGAGGAGGAGCTGGAGACGAAGACTCCAGAAGAATGGTTAGCATCAACGGGTTCTGAAGGCACAGTAAAAGCCACCACAAGTTGGCTGAATTTGAACACCCAGCAGTACGAGCAGAGGCCGGTGAGTGTTCTGAGCTACAATGCCCTTGAGCGCACTTACACAGTCGAGTTTGAGGGATCAGGCGTTCGTAAGGAGGTGAAGAGATTGCACTTGAAATTTGATGCTGAAGATGGAGCTGTGTTTGAGGCTCGAGTACAGGCTGCAAAGAAACGTCGATCCTCTGCAGAGGCAGAGCTGCGATGGCGCTTCACTGTGGATGCAATGGATTCAGAAGAGGTGCGTTACTCCAGTTTTTATTCAATAAGCATGGGGAAACTGTCGGATCAGTTTGCACCTCATCTGGCAGCCTCTGGCTCCAACCTCTGCTTGGCGATGCCTTGTGTCCAAATTGATGCCACATGAACTGTTAGACTTACCACCATTCAGACACAGCAAAGGCAATTATGCTTTGCATCATGCAGCATAGCAGCACAGTAACCAACTAATATTGTGGTTGAGTGAACCAGGAATCCAGCCTTGAGTCATACGCGGCTGCTCTGTAAATGGGTTCCAGGTGGTGTTTTGCTGTGTGTAAACTTTGGGCCACCAAAGAGTAATCCAGTAAAGAAGTACTCACAGGAATGCCGTATTTTACAGTCGACCCATTCATCGCTCACATGATGTGGATTGTCGCTAACTGGTGCTGCCCAACTGTTTCCTGCAGGTGATGAATGTGTACGACTTTGAATCCAAAGTTTCCGCTGTTAGGCAGGAGTGCCCTGTGGTCACCGAGGATGTGTTCCAGCGAATGCGCCCAGAACTATCAGAAGACTTCAATGAGAACTACAAGCTTGCTGTTCGCATCAGCCAATTTGAGTACCATAGACTCAACCCTAGTTTCGAACAACAGCTCCAGGTTCTGGGTTTGCCTGGCCCCAAGGTACAGCAGCCTGCTCCTTCTCAAGGAGTGACCAAGATAACAGCAGGAGATGATCTTCCCCTACTGCAGTACCCTGATGCTGTATCTTGGGCAAACTCGAGCCTGCTGAGATCGTCTCCGGTTATGCTAAATGCATTACAGGTACTGTAGTCCACACTTCGCTGTGTTGTCACTCCAAATTTGCACTCGTCAGAAACTCTGCAGGGTAGAGCCCTAGACCCCATTACCATCACAGAGCAGTCAATTCGTGCATGATTTGGTACAGGAAACAGTAGTCAACAAGTAAGTTTCACATACAGCAAGTTTACATGTCAGCAGTATCATTGTAACACGTGAGCGCAAAATGCACGTTGGAAGAGTTGAGTGTGCCTCCTTTGCAGATGATCCACGGAATCTTCTTGAAATCACGTACACAGCTAATGTATGCAACACATCCGTGCACGCCAGACTTCCTCCTGTTCCGCCCAGACTCCACATACACAGAAGAAGACGCTGGGCAGCGTCCTTGGATGCTCAATCAACTGCAAGCTGTGCTGTCTGCGCACTCAGCCCAGGTGGCGTCCTACCTGCGGTCACTAGGCCCTGAAGTGCTGGGTATTTGCTGTGGAGAGGATGTGCGTTCAGCACTGTCAGGCAAAGAGACTGAAGCTCTGATGCCAGGTGATGCCATGGAAGAAGCCTTGATGGGGTTGCTCACACGTTGCAGCCTCAATCTCAGAGCGGTCTGTCGTGAGATGCTTCTAGAGTCTGCAGATGTGTTTGCTTCAAGCATGGAGTCTTTCTGCCCGCAACTTCAGGATTCAGAATGCACTGATGGAGTCAAGGTGTGCCTTACACGCGTCACTGAGGTACTTGTGCACTTGCTTTTGTTTTCATCTCATCCGATGGTATATGCTGGCAAGCGTTAGCTTTTGCTAGTAGCCCTTCACTTCAAGGTTTCTCCCCCCTCGCTTCATCTCTATTTCCTTTCATTTGCCGTGTGCATTTCAGACCTCCTTTGTTCAAGCTCCCTTGCTTCATCAGGATTGTTCTGCAATAGAACGGATGCTGTAATGTTTCCCCAGTGCTATTGTGCTTGAGTAGTCATAATTCATTCTGTGCAGGAACACTGGGGAATTGAGCCTTTGTTGAAAATTGATCTGGAGTATGCGGAGGGTCATGTTGTGTGTCGCCCAAGCCTCGAAGAAACAGCGCAAGTTATCATTGAGCAGCTCGATGGGATGGCTCATCAGCTCATGGAGGTTCAGGACGATTGCCTGGGGGCAGTGAAGAGCAGCTTGACCCCGCCTCCCATCACAGATGATGGTTGGAGCTCTGAGCCAAAGTTCATCAGCTGCCGGTGCCGTGTTCTTACTTACACCATAATATCTTCCTGTAGTTGCAGCCAGAAATTTTGGACATTAGGACTCTTTGGCAGCTTGATGCTTTTAGCTTGTCCACGGCCTGTTCTAACGCTTCTGCAGGCGTCAGAGCAGATCTGCAATAGAGTGATTACAGTGCTTTTGTTTATATGTCAGGTGGGCGAGTGCACCTTTTGTTCCGGCCATATTTTAAGAACTTGCCATATTGCAGTGCTTCTTGTCAATTGTAGTCCAAATTGTCGGGAAGCTCAGCGGGCGTTCCTGTGGCAGTAATCCATCATGTTGACAATCACAGGTTCAGTCATGAGTGATGTCAAATGTCCTGAGAATTATTGTTGCAATACTCCTTTTTTTATCAACTTCTCAAGCATCATCGTGCTTGCAGGGAGCGCGTGGAAACTGCTGTTGCAGCTGCCCTCAAGGCGGTTCAGGAAGTTCAAGAAACATACTCCAGTATGGTTGCAGACCTGAACATCAGCACAGACGACCTGCTGGCTGAGTTCAATGGCACCTCACTGGAGCAGTATGCATCGCGCATCGACTCCTACAAACAACAGATCAATGCCGTGAACAATAACACATCTACGCAGGTGTGTATCATGCGCTCGTAGTGCATGTGGATATACGCACAGTCCCATCTGGTCTACCTAATATTAATGGTCTTGAGTCTGGATAGTCATGCCTTGTCCCAAGATGTAGGCTTGGGCAACAGTTTCCGCCAGTGTGTGTGCAAGTGCACAGTTCGTGGAGCAAGTTTGTGCAGTTGACAGCAGTCATGTTGATGTGCTGATGCAGGTATACACTGGGCTCATTTTGGTCAATGCAGGGCCAATGAAGTACACAGTTGTTCACCGCATCTCTGGATTTGTGTCAGCGATGCTGCACCAGGTAGCACAGCAGCAAGAGGCATCCAACCAGGAGATCATTGGGGTATTCCAGCGTCAACAGGAAACTGTGCTTCGGGTTTCCAAGAGTACAGAAGAGTGTCTGCAAGTACGTTTACAGTACCTCTGTACAGCACGCCATGCTCTGGTCATCTGCTTCGTTGCACAATCTGAACACGATCTGATTTATACTCCTCAGATGCATCCTGTAC
Organism: Ulvella scutata; assembly: GCA_032359135.1. NCBI lineage: Eukaryota > Viridiplantae > Chlorophyta > Ulvophyceae > Ulvales > Ulvellaceae > Ulvella > Ulvella scutata. The sequence continues at coordinate 90,511 of JAUMHD010027547.1, forward strand.
AGTTTCGTAGTACAGTTTAGTAGTACAGTTTATGCAGTGGTTGGCAGTGTTTCTGTGTGTCTGAGTTACTCTGTCACGACGAGCAATGAGGGCATCAACTACTGTAGTTGAGGAACTCAATATCCTGCACGCATTTCACAACTTGATGATGTGGTACAGGTCTCAAAGGACATCATTGCAGCAGAAGAGAAGTTGTTGGAGCTGCAGGGGGTCATCGCACAGAACCAGGGAATTGACACGTTCCTCGAGGCCTACAGGTGGGCTGTAGGATTCACGTGTAGTCGATCAGCGTTGTATTGTGCTTTTGGGTATTGATTTAACAGCAGTTACACGTGCACACCTAGCTGGCATCTAGTTGAACCCCCCGCTAATTTACGCGTGTTTGTACGTTCGCATGGCCGAAAGTTGTGTGCCAGTATTTGTTGGGTATCAGGAAGAAATGGGCAAACGAAGCATCTGCATGTGGTATTCTGTGCAGGTGGGACGTGTCTGCTGCGGCAATTGACACCCGAGCTGAAGCATATGGATGGCCTGTCACGATGGTGGAAGTTCTTGAGCAGGCAACGCAGAAAGCAAGCCTAGAGTACACACAGTTGCAGCGCACACTTAAAGCTGACACCATCAAGCTGCAGGAAGATATTGAAGAGTGCAGCAAACAAGTGAGCGCGTTCGCATCACTCAATGATGTGAATGAACAGGTTTGTAGCTGCCCTTCCTCTGGTGGTATTATGTTACTGCTCGACATTTCATGTATTCCAATTCAGAATCCAGCGCTGTTATAGTGCTTTGTTGTACTACATTCAGCTATTTTATGAAGAGTTGAATGATGCATGAAGCTATGTGCTGATGTAGTGTGACTTTGCAGGTAGAGTATGCTGGTCAAGGACAAACACTATGGACACAGCTGGAGACAGCCATGGACCAAGCTGCCTATATTAACAGTGAGGAGCATCTGTTTGACCTACCAAAGTCAGAGTGGCCGAGGATTGCCCAGCTCCAGAAGGAGGTGCAGCCGTACCTTGACCTCTGGGTATGCCCTGTTGCCACATCCTATTCTTGCTGAGTGCCGAATACAATGCATGATGATCTGCACTGTGCTTAAATTTATGTGAGTGCATTGCAGAGCATTGTGAGCGAGTTTAACATCAAGTACGACGACTGGATGTATGGGTCATTCACAAAGCTGGATGCCGAACTCATTGATGAGTGCATCAATGAATGGTTCAAGTACGTGTCCACGTGCTTGCAGTCACATGAACAGTGCTGTTGGCGCTTGCTAACATGTATGAATGCCCACTATCACTATTGATTAGTGTTCGTGTCGCACCACAAATCGCTACTAGTGTATGGATTCTGGCACCGATAGCTTCAGAACATAGTTTAAGAGAGAAGTGTGTGCTTTGCAGAAAGATGCTGAAGCTGGCTCGGTCACTGCCACGGGAAGACCTCAGAGGCGTTGCAGATACACTAAGAGCAAAGCTGGAGGAGTTCAAAGGCTACCTTGGGATTATCTCTTGCATCTGCAACCCTGGAATGCGTGGACGGCACTGGCAAGCCATTTCCAAGCATGCTGATTTCAAAGTTGCACCCTCAGAAGAAGAGAGTCTGCACAACCTTTTGCAGCACAATTTGCTGAAGTTTGAGAAGGAACTGCAAGACATATCAGATTCTGCAACTCGGGAGCATGCTCTTGAAAAGCAGTTGGATAGCATGCAGGCTGCGTGGGTGCGAACATCTGTTGCTTGGCGACCCTTTCAGAAGATTGAACAGCCTCGTGTCCCTCTCCGATCTGCCCAACACAGCTTCTATTGCTGCCACAGGGAGGAGTTGCCTTCGAGGTTGCGCCATGGAAGAACACTGGGGGATATATTCTCAAAGGTGGCTCGGTGGATGATGCGCAGATGCTTCTGGACGACCATGCAATCAAGAGTCAAGCCATGATGTCATCGCCTTTCGCGAAACCATTCCATGACCAGATCAGTATGTGGTCTGCGAAGCTCAACAAGATGCAGAGCATTTTTGACGAGTGGCTCACCTGCCAGGTCAAGTGGATGTATCTCGGACCTGTGTATGGTTCTGAGGAGATTGCCAAGCAGATGCCCAAAGAAAGGAAAGAGTTTGGGATTGCAGATGGAAAATATCGTAGGATCATGCTTGCTACCATATCTAATCCTGACGTTCAGGCAATTTGTGGAGTTGATGGGCTGCTTGAGGATCTGGTTGATGCCAACAAGGTATGCGTCATCTAAATTGACTTGCTGTTTGCTCAACAGCTGGCTTTGTTGCATGGTCCAAAGTGTATTCTGCGAACTGCTTCTACTTCAATTACTGTAGCTATTGCAGCACTATTTTTGAGCCAAATAGTGCGAAGGAGCAAGTGTCAGTGTGCGTGTCCTATCCCCGAATGTGTGCAGGCCTTCTCCACGATCGAAAAGTCGCTCTCCAAGTTTCTTGACACCGTCAAGGGAGCGTTTGCACGCTTCTGGTTTCTCAGTAATGATGAACTATTGGAGATTCTGTCGGAAACGAAGATTGTCACCAATGTGCAGCCGTTTGTGAAGAAGTGCTTTGAGGCAGTTCAATCTCTGAACTTCGATTCGAACCTCATGATTACTGGCTGCACTTCCATCGAAGGAGAGCAGATCAAATATGACACATCAGTGGACCCCAATGGGGAGACAAATGGTGTCGAGAAGTGGCTCCTTCAGGTGTATATCCCAAGCAGACATCGTAAAATATGCCTCTACATGAAAACTGCTGTTCTAGTTGTGATTCTGATACTCTTCCTGCACGGTTGCGCAAGATCTCCTCATGTAGGGCGTTGCGCAGTTGACCTCGACTAGTGAGTGTGCAACAGAAAGCTGGTTTGATCTGTGGTGGACTGGAATCTCATGAGCTTTTGTACCGTTGCAATTCATCATGAGCTGTACATTTTACATTGCTCTCTGATCAAGGCGCAAGGGGTTAGTATTTTGTTAGTATTTTGCAGACAGAGCAAGTGATGATGGGATCGCTGCATACCATAACGAAAAACTCAGTCACAGACTACGTCACGACCAAGCGTCAAGACTGGCTTCTCAAGTGGCCTGGACAGGTGGTATTGGCAGTATCCCAGATTTTCTGGACGAAAGCTGTTGATGATGCTCTACGGTCTGCTGGAACAGAGGGCTTGCAGAAGTTTGCCCAAGAGTGCTCAGAAACTCTTCGGTCTGAGGTCGAGTTGGTTCGAGGGGAGCTCACAAAGCTGCAAAGAGCAACCCTTGGTGCTCTAGTTGTGGTTGATGTGCACGCTCGTGATGTCCTTGCAGAAATGGCAAAAGATGGTGTTTGCTCAGATACCGACTTTGCATGGCAGGCGCAGTTGAGGTACGTGCTGCCATGCGCTTCAGTGGCCCATATCTTGACTACAACTCTCTTTTGCTGCTGTTTTACAAACCTTTTACAAACCGAAGGCAGTTCGAGGGCATGAGCCCAGAACTGTGCATCGTTATTCGCACAGGTGCTAAAACTGTAATCTGTGTAGGTACTACTGGGAAAAACCTGTGGGCGCTGCAACAGAGACTGTCATTGTCCGCATGCTGAATGCTGTTGCTAACTATGGGTATGAGTACCTTGGCAACTCTTCAAGGCTTGTGATCACACCTCTGACAGATAGATGCTACCGAACTCTCTTGGGAGCACATCATCTCAACATGGGGGGTGCTCCGGCAGGCCCTGCAGGTACTGGAAAAACAGAGACGACCAAGGATCTTTCCAAAGCTGTTGCGATTCAATGCGTTGTTTTCAACTGCAGTGACCAGCTGGACTACGTGCGCTTCTGCTGGTTTAGCTGATGTCCTCATGCACGTCTCACTCTATGGTGCTTCTGCTTGGAGCATGGGATGCAGTGGTTTCTGTCTCTCTCTTTTTTTGCGATGTTGTACAAAGGTTCAGGTACCGGTTTGGTGTGGACTTGTATGATTGCAGTTGTATGTCAGGTTCATGATATCTAGTTGTTTTGGTGTAGGTTGCTATGGGCAAGTTCTTCAAAGGCTTGGCATCGTCCGGTGCCTGGGCATGCTTTGATGAGTTCAACCGCATTGAGCTGGAGGTGCTTTCAGTTGTTGCGCAACAGGTGCTGACCATTCAGCGCGCCAAACAGGCTGGGCAGCACCAGTTTGTTTTTGAAGGCGTGGAGCTGCCTATCATTCATACTTGCAATGTGTTCATCACAATGAACCCTGGATATGCTGGCAGATCTGAGCTTCCTGACAATCTCAAGGCACTATTCCGGGATGTCGCAATGATGGTGCCAGATTATGCAATGATTAGTGAAATCATATTGTACAGCTGCGGTTACTTTGAGGCCAGAATTCTGGGTGTCAAGCTGGTGCAGACTTACCGACTATGCTCAGAGCAGCTGAGTAAGCAAGAGCACTATGACTACGGTAAGCTCATTCTTGCATGCATTCTGCAGTCAAATCTGCAACAAGGTTGATCAGCATGGCCTAGTGCTGGTGTCAGTCGTTGTTGCTTGTTGCAGGTATGCGTGCGGTTGTGGCTGTGCTCAGGGCTGCAGGAAACCTGAAACGCAAGTTTCCGAATGAACAGGAGGATGTGCTCATGCTGCGAGCGATCAAGGATGTACGTCCTTGGCACCACTTTTTATCAAATTCACATTTTGTTCTTGTGCCTGCCAGTTCACCAGTAAGACGTGCTGCAACCACTCTCCACCCAGAACCTTGCCTTAGTACGTGCATAAAGGAGTGAAATTGTTCTTTGAGCTTTCTTGACTGAGAAAGAGATGATTGTATGAAGCAAAGTGCGTGAACTGAATGTAGGTCAATGAGCCCAAGTTTCTGGACCAGGATGTGCCCTTGTTCATTGGCATACTTTCTGATCTCTTTCCAGGAATTTCACTTCCAGAGCTTGACTACACGGACATGATAACAGCAATCAAAGACAACTGTGAGAAGATGAACCTTCAGGCACGGCGGCTAACTTTCATGGGAGATCTGTCAGTGCCTTTCCAAATTGCACTCTCAATGTGGTGTTGCATTACCAGCATGCGTTCTGCTGCACTGCAAGCAGCTTTGTATCCATGTATGTGTACGACCCCTGAGTGTTGACCAGATTGGGTTCGGGACTCAAGTGTCCCCACATCTGAATGTTAGAAACCCATGACGTTATGTGAGCTACTGCTGCAGCCCCTAGACACCTTCATCATGAAAATCATCCAGCTGTACGAGATGATCGTTGTTCGGCATGGTCTCATGATGGTAGGCTGGTCCTTCGGCATGAAGACTTCTGCCATCCGGGTGCTTGCTCGAGCACTAGGTGACCTGCATGCAAAGGGTCTGGCTGGTGAATTCAACGTCAAGACATGGACTCTGAACCCAAAGTCAGTAACAATGGGGCAGCTTTACGGTGAAGATGATCCTGTCAGCAAAGAGTGGACAGATGGAGTGCTCGCTGTGGCTTTCCGAAATGCTGCCAGGTGCGCCATTTACATACACCTAGCTTTCCCTTGCACCTGGGTACTTGTACATGCAGTTCACGTTGCTATGGGGATTGTTTCGGCTTGCCATTGCAGTAGTGGGTGCAAGGCTGGGCAGCCCATGCACAGATACACAATCGCAACCAGGCAATGCAAGAGATCATCCTGCTGTGTGCAGGGATACAAGCGAGGACCGGAAGTGGATTGTCCTAGATGGGTGTGTGTTTCAGGTTCTTGACTTTGATGCAGCTGTGCTCTCCACAGGGATGCTCAAGTTGCAAACGTCTACTCTCTGCAGACGTTGCTCTTGTATCTATGCTTGATGCGTGCCCTCACTGCCCTTTTGCATCATATCTGGGTGTGCAGGCCAGTGGATGCTATTTGGATTGAGAACATGAACACTGTGCTGGATGACAACAAGAAGTTGTGTCTGAACAGCGGAGAGATCGTGGCGATGCAAGGCCTCATGAACATGATCTTTGAGGTCCAGGATCTGGCTGTTGCTTCTCCTGCAACTGTGTCGCGTTGTGGTGCTACTTTCAACAAGCTGCACTGCAATTTCTTTGCTCGACTTGAGCAATTCAGTCACGAGCGTTGCGCTGTGAAGTGTGTGCTGTCATGTGTCCGTATGCATACTGTGGCTGTTGAAGATTCAGTCAGAACTGGACTCTGTTACAAGACAACAAGGCGCGCAACGGCCAACATCCCAAAAATCTAGAAGCAACTATCCAAAAACAACCACCGCTTCACCTGAATGGTACAACGAAAGTCAGCACCATACGAAAGTCTTTCAGCCAACACTATTCTAGTGCCAAGACTGCGTGGTTGTGCAGGAATGGTGTATGTCCAGCCCAGCCTCATGGGATGGAAGCCTCTGCTCTACTCGTGGCTGGACCGATGTCCAGCAGGATACAAGCAGCAGCATAAGGACACGATCGAATCACTTTGCAACTGGTTACTCCCTCCAACGCTGCGCCTGGCAACCAAGTTCATGTCGCAGCCAGTCAAGCTGCAAGTGTGTTGCATTGGAGCTTGTTTGCATTGCCCGTGCTTTGAGTTAGGCACAGTATGCTGCATTAAAACAATCCTTGTCTGCATTACACATTTTCATACCTGCATTAAAGAAGTTCATGCCTGTGTGTGACAAAGTCTCATCTGGCGTCCTGGCCCACAAGTGATGATGGTTTGATATGTTGCAGGAGCAAATCTTGATAGTGACCTTGCTAAACCTTCTTGAAGCTCAGCTTAAGCCAATATTGGGCGAGGAGAGCAATGCATCAGGCATGAAGCCGTCAGATGTTGATGCTGCGGTTCAGAGCATCTTCCTCTTCTCCTTAGTCTGGAGTATTGGAGGCTCGTTGACAGATGCCAGCCGATCTGAATTTGACCAGCAGCTTCGATTGTATCTCGAACAAAAGTACAGTGCTTCACCCCAGCTACTTGTGCCAATGGACTGCTGTCTATTTTGTCATTTTTATGGTTTCGTCCATGGCCCAAAAACTACTTCGGAACCCTCTGGTTTCACTCAACATGAAACCAGCAGCATGCAACATGGTGATGTGCATCGAATGAGGACTACCTTTGTTCAAGCCAACAAGACAGTTAATGAGCATGAATACAAACAGAAAAACGCAACATTGAGCCAGTACTAATTCTGCTTACAGGTACGACGAGCGTGTCTCATTGGTTGTGACATGTGAGGCTGTGAAGATCTTGAAGCCGATGCCAAAGGAAGCATCTGTGTTTGCATATGTGTACGTAGTACAGAACAATGGTTGGAAGGAATGGCTTGACACTGTACCTGCTCAGAAGCTCGACGAGGGAATGGAGTTCCAGAACATCACAGTTCAGACTGAGGATGTGGTCAGATACACCTACCTCATTGACACATACACCAGGAACCACAACCCAGTGCTCCTTGTGGGTCCCACAGGCACAGGGAAGTCTGTGTACATGAAGGATTACCTCATGCGTCAAATGGATAAGTCAACATGGACTGCAATGATCTTTGGGTTCTCGGCTCAGACTAGTGTTAACATGACACAGGTGTGATCCCATCTCTCATTCAGGAATACAAAAATTGCAAATACCCTGATCTATTACACCACCTGTGTCAGGGTATCAAAGAACTCAGGGGAGGTTGAGAGTTCTCACTGAGGAGGCGTAATGATGTGTTCAGGACATCATAGATGGGAAGCTCGACAAGAGGAGGAAGGGGGAGTTTGGGCCTCCTGTGGGTAAGCGCTGTGTGATCTTTGTTGATGATCTCAACATGCCTCAAGTGGAAACATATGGCGCACAACCACCCATTGAACTGCTTCGTCAGTACATGGACCATTCAGGGTGGTACGATCGTAAGCTGCTGTCATTCCGGCAGCTTGTGGACATCCAGTTCTGCGCAGCAATGGGGCCTCCTGGGGGTGGCAGGAACAATGTCACCAACCGCTACGTTCGCCACTTCAATACGGTATGCACCTACGCTGAGCTTGCAAAACAGGATTACTAGTGTTACAAGGTTTCCCTGTGATGGTCACTGGTTTATGGTGTTGCTCTTACTGTTGTATCCAACGTTTGTGGCCAGTTCCTGGGGTGATGACAATTGCTGCAAGTAGAACGGGAAAGAGAAGACTGTCAGCGTCACAATTTGAGGTAATCAGATTTCATGATGATGGGTGCCTGTGCTATTTCTGTGCAATGCTAGTTCCCAGTCAGCTTCATTGTGCTATTCACAAATCGGTTAACTGCCTCAAGTACTTTCATTGTGGCATCAAGACAGAAGTGGTAGGTAGTGACAAGCATCTGAATGCTAAGAAGGTGGTCAGTTTGAATGTATCTACCTTGATGTGCCTGGGCTTGCATGTGCATCAGAATACATTCCTGATACCTCACTGTGGAGGTGGGATGTGGGTACCAGTACAGTTGGTCTTGGGATTGACCTTAAACTCAGCCGCGGGCCCGTGAGCGTTAAAGTGCTTATACCACGAGGTCCCGGGTTCGAACCCCGGTCCGGCCAGAGCCACCTGTCGTCTTTCTTCCAAGCTTCTGCGCCGGGTGCGTAAAGGGTCTCTGGTGGTTTCCCCTTTAACGAATTGCATGATATTCCGCCACTGTGGCGTTGAGGCCGAAGCTCAAAATGAGTATGGCGTAGTCCCCGAATAATTTATTTATTTACTTACAGTGTTGTTGACAGTGTCCTTGCGCAGATTTCCATGACAGAGTACCAGGACTCCTCAAAGCGCATGATCTTCACTACCCTCGCGGAGTGGTGGCTCAGCAAGTCTAAGTACGGCGACGATATCATGCGCATGGGCCCCAAACTTGCCAACGCATCCCTTCAAGTGTATACCTCTGCACTGAAGGAGCTACTGCCCACCCCCACACGGTCCCACTACACCTTCAATCTCAGAGATCTCAGCAATCTTTTCCAGGGAATGTGTCTGGCGGGGTCTACACTTCAGAATGTTGATGACCTTGTCAGGTTGTGGGCCCACGAGAGTCTCCGGGTGTTCGCTGATCGCCTCATTGATGATGCAGATCGTGAATGGTTTGCTGAAGCATTGTCAGAAGCTGCTGAGGCCCATTTCTCTGTCAAATGGTATGTTGCTCCATGGAAAATGCTTCACTACATCTGGGCACTGCATCACACTTCACTACACCTGTACATGAAAGCTAATATATTAGCATTAAACTCGTTCGTGTTGCTTCAATATGCCTTGCAACGAGTACTGCTCATCCCATGACATTCATCACCAGCTGAAGAGCTGCGCCGTGTCACATGCCTCATCGATGTGGAGCTTGTGCAGGAAGAAGGTCCTGAGTAGACTTGCCAATAATCAGGGTGAGGTCAAAGCAACTGAACTCCGAAGCTTACTTTTTGGAGACTTCATGGTACCTGGTGCAGATCCACCACTCTATGTTGAGCTCAAAGAACCTAGCGAGCTCCTTAGAGTGGTCACCGATTACCTTGCAGAGTACAACGCCAACACAAAAGCGCCAATGAATCTGGTGCTCTTCACTTTTGCGTTAGAGCACGTAACTCGAATATGCAGAATTCTTAGGCAGCCTGGGGGTCATGCTCTGCTCGTCGGGCTGGGTGGTTCAGGCAGGCAGTCTCTCACCCGCTTGGCGGCCTTCATCAACGACTACAAAGTAATGAGCGTTGAGCTTACAAGTACATACAGCCGGAACGACTGGAAAGATGACCTTAAAGCTGTTTTGAAAGCTGCTGGTGAGAAGGGTGTCCCAACTGTGTTCCTGTTCAGTGACACTCAAATCAAGGAAGAAGCGATGATTGAGGACCTTTCCAATCTACTGAACACTGGAGAGGTGCCCAACTTGTTTGATGCAAGTGACCAAGTCACAATTGGCGAGGGAGTGTCAGCAAGAGCCAAGAAGGTTGGGATGGATGGATCACGAGCAGACCTGTTCAACTTCTTCATTAGTCAAGTTCGAAAGTACCTCCACATCTGCCTAGCATTCTCTCCTATTGGGGATGCATTCAGGACAAGGCTAAGAATGTTCCCAGCCCTTGTTACCAACACTACTATCAACTGGTGTGCTGTCAGAGTCCCCTGCGTCTGCTGCTGTGCCTTGTTGAGAAGGAGGCTGCATTATCGTACACTGGTGGCAGTCATGGACGATTCTAAGTTGCCTTCTGGACTCCTTCTTTTACAGTTCACGGGCAAGAGCCCAAACAGCAAAATGAATACATGAGACACCACCACTTTGCTCGAATGGCACAAAAGAACCATCACATGTCTTCTGGAGTAGTCCTTAGTACTATGCTTTGTTTCTTTTTCAATGATATGCTTCAGTGGTGGTGTGTACCTCTATAAGTTTTCTGGTGATCTTTGAGGAGAGCAAGTATTGCTCAACTAGGCAATAAGGCGCTCAGATGAAGGAAGAAGGGCAACCTCATACTCCTGAAATAATGTCACTTGCATGCAGGTTTACAGCATGGCCTGATGATGCACTGCAAAGCACCGCAGAGACTTTCCTGGCAGATGTAGACATGTCCGATGACCTACGCAAGAGTGCCGGAGCGATGTGCATGCAGTTCCACTCAGGGGTCCGCAATCTGACCACACGCTATGCTGTTGAGGCAAAGCGTTATTTCTACATCACGCCCACCTCCTATCTTCAGCTTCTGAATGCCTACAAGGCTCTGTACGCAAGGAAGAACTACGATGTGAGTTCTGCTAAACGCAGATACGAGAATGGTCTTGAGAAGCTGCTGTTCACGGAGGACCAGGTACTTGACTGCTCTAATCAAGCATCTTGTCAAGTGATTGCTATTTGTTTTACCGTACATTCACTGCCTTCTTGGCTTGCAAGAGAGAACATGCTGTGTAGTAGTCGACTGTCTGGGTCTGTTGTAAAGGTTGTTGGGTTCTTGCTCTACCAGTACAAGTCCTGCTTGCCGATATATGTGCAGCAATCCAGATTTCAACGTCAGCAGGGTAGTACAGGTGCACTCCATGAAGCAAGAACTGGAGGTACTGAAGCCTCAGCTTGTGCAAGCCAGCGAGGACACAGATGCACTGCTCGTCAATGTTGAGAAGGAGACAGTTGAAGCAGATAAGGTGAAAGCTGTTGTGTCTGTTGATGAAGCAAAGGCGAAAGAGGAAGCTCAGAAAGTGACTGCGATTAAAGAAGAGTGTGAAGGAGATCTTGCTGAAGCAATGCCAGCACTAAATGCAGCTGTCAAAGCCCTGGACACGCTGACAAAGAATGACATCACTGAGGTGTGAATATCTGTAGTGGATTGCATCTCTTCGACAACTCCACTGTATGAATAGTGTTCATGGCTTTGGCGAGATCTACCATGGCACGCAGCTTCAGTCTCGTTCACAGTTGATAGATGTGCAGGTGAAAGGAATGAAAAGTCCTCCAGCTGCAGTGAAGATGGTTCTGGAGGCAGTATGTATCATCAAGGGTCTGAAACCCACCAAGGTAAGTGTACAAGAGTCAATGCCAACATAGTTGTTCTGGATATGCAGCTAAGCCTCAGGTTGCAGCCTCAGCGTGTGTTCATGTAAGCATCAAGAAGAATCTGGTGTTGCTGTAGGTCAAAGATCCAGACTCTGGCAAGATGGTCATGGACTACTGGGAAACTGCAAAGAAGATGATGGCAGACAGCTACTTTCTTGAATCGCTCAAAGCGTTTGACAAAGACAACATCGATCCTGAGATCATTCAGAAGCTGCAGCCTATCATTACAAAGGATGAGTTTGAGCCCAAGAAGGTTCTCAAGGTCTCCAAGGCAGCTTTCGGGCTTGCGAGCTGGGTCAAGGCCATGGACACGTATGATCGTGTTGCAAAGGTGGTGGGACCGAAGAAGAAAGCACTTGGGGAAGCAGAGGCAGAACTGGAGGTATGCTTAGCCTTAGCAAAAGACACGCAGTATCTCAGATGATGTACCTTTCAGAATGGCTCTATTCAGAGCACTTGCATGCTCTTGCTTATTTCCAAGTGAGCGCATTGATGGGCTCGTGGCTTACGTCAGGCATGGATCTTTTGCTATGACTTCATTAGAAAACCGGTAGCTTATCAAGTGCACTCAGCACAATGTTGAGTGTAATTGAAAGTGCACGTCAAGACACACTTGTACCCTGACTTAAAATTCCGTTGCTTGCCAAAATGCAGGTTGTCATGAGTGCATTGAAGGTGAAGCAAGATGAGTTGCAAGAGGTCATCGACAAACTGACCATGCTCGACGAACAACTCACAGCAGCCAAAAAGAAAAAGGGTGACCTTGAGGCAGAATTCAAGCTTTGCTCTGAGAAGCTCGATCGTGCTGGCAAGCTTATTGGTGGCCTTGGGGGCGAAAAAGTTCGGTGGACAGAGAGCGCTGCCTTCCTGGAGAAGCAGCTCACAGCACTATGCGGGGACATGCTCCTCTCTGCTGCTTACATCGCATACCTAGGGCCCTTCACAATGGCATACAGGTGTTCTCCCGTGCAGCTGCATGATTGTGCACTACAGAAAATTGCCCCCCTGAGTCCTTCGCACCTTGCTGCTAATTTCTGGTCTATTCAACCTGTGCACAACACAAAGGTGTGTTGTGCTTGCGTTGCCACAGATGAGAGTGCAACTGGTTGCATTGTGATGGATGTTGCGTGGGATCTTGGCCATCACTTGTTCTCTCTTACTTGGAAGGATACTTACCCAACAGGAAAGAGAAGGCACATTGTCTCTATGCACAATGCAGGAATGATGCCCTGACATCCTGGGTCCAGTCATGCAAGGATGCGTCTATCCCCAGCTCTGATGTGTACAGCTTCAGTGCTGCACTGGGAGATCCTGTACTCATCCGCCAGTGGAACATTTGGGGGCTGCCCAAGGATGACTACTCCTGCTGCAACGGCATCATCATGTCAAATTCCAGTCGTTGGCCGCTATGCATTGATCCCCAGGGCCAAACCAACAAATGGATCCGGACAATGCACGAAAATGACCAGATTGTTGTGATTAAGATGAGTGGTGCGAATCGCTGTTATCCTTGGAACAATTGTCAGAATGACCATCAGCTAACACAACTCCAACAGGTGACTTGCAGACAGGAACTACCTGAGGAGGATGGAGACCGCCATCCAGCTGGGTCAACCTGTATTGATGGAGAATGTGGAGGAATCTTTAGATGCCGCACTTGAGCCTGTGCTGCTGAAGCAGACATTCAAGAGTGCAGGTTCTCTCATGATCAAGCTGGGCGACAGCAGTGTTGAGTGGTCTTCTCACTTCAAGTTCTACATGACCACCAAGCTCCGCAATCCCCATTATCCTCCCGAGCTCTGCACCAAGGCACAACCCTTTTCTCATGCTTTGATACTTGTTGTCTTGTTTTCGCTGACATGTCGTGGTTTCAGCCTTCAATGTCAGCACATGTGTCCTGCATCACCGTGGTGTGTGCATTGAGCATGCCATGCGTTTGTGCTCAATGCTGCAAGCCTCTTGTCTCCTTATCAGCTTGGTCGGAAGTTACTACGTTGCACTGGTCATGGCACTATGGTAGCTTAGCAAGCACGGGCCTGTCTAACACATACTCACCTATGCACGTGCCTCCGATGGTGACTGCAGGTGGTGTTGCTGAATTTTATGATCACTCCAGAAGGCTTGGAGGATCAGCTGCTTGGAATTGTTGTCGCACAAGAGAGGCCAGATCTCGAAAAGCAGAAGAACCAGCTCATTGTCCAGAGTGCCGACAACAAGCGAAAGCTAAAGGAAGTGGAGGATCAGATCTTGCAAGTTCTTTCAGACTCCAAGGGTAACATTCTAGAGGATGAGGGTGCTGTCAACATTCTTCAAGAGTCCAAAATAGTTTCAGACGACATTCAGCGGAAACAGCAAGCGGCTGAAAAAACAGAAAGGGCTATCGACGATACCCGAGTTTCGTACCAGCCAATTGCAGGTGCTGAAGCCACCTCTATATCCTTTGTTGCCTTCCATTCGTGAGCTGGTCATAAACTACATTCAACGCTTGTTCTGTTTGCTCCTTCTGGAGTTGAAAGCACGACACAAATGGATCTCTGTTGATTCAACCTTACTGCACACCTGGCAAGAAATCTCGGTGAAGTAGAGCTTTCTGTCCTGATGTTCACATCATATGACAGACAGTACATCTCTGTGATTCTTTGTGAATATTCTGAGAGCGGTCTGTTGCATGCAGCTCACACATCAGTCCTATTCTTCTGTGTGGTGGACATGGCCGCAATCGATCCCATGTACCAATACTCACTGGTGTACTTCATCTCACTGTTCCTACGATCTATTGAGGCTGCTCCAAAGTCCAAGGACGTCCCTATCCGCCTTCAAAGTCTGAAGGATCACTTCACGTTTTTCCTCTATGTCAACGTCTGCCGCTCCCTCTTTGAACGACACAAGCTCTTGTTCGCTTTCAACCTGAGCACCAAGCTGGCGCTGGCACGGAGTGAAATCTCCCCCGTACATCTCAACTTCATGCTCACGGGAGGCATTGCAATGGAGAACCCACATGCAAACCCTCTGGAAGGTTCTTTGTCTGACAAGGGTTGGGGTGAGTTGTGTCGCATGAATGACTTGGGCGGATCATTCGATGGCCTGAGAGAAGATGTATCAGGGAACTCTGATCTGTGGCTTGAGTGTGTCCTGTCAAGCTTTCTGTCTTCCGTGCTGGTGGTGTGCCAGGTTTCTGAACTTCACGTTACTGTTATCTGAAAAGCTCAAGTTATTGTTACAGCGCTTCCTGACTGGATGTCCTCATGCGGCATCCCTGAACATGACCTCCCTGTTGACATTGCACGCCCCGCCTGTGCTCCCTTTGATTTAAAGATGCGAGGCTTCATCTACTAGACTATGAGTCACAGTTTCTGACAGCTTGATTAGTGGTGGGCCTTGTTTTCAAGAATTGAACTGAAGCTATGCTGACCAGGGAGCAACGAGTCCATTGTGAGTGCCCATGCAGAATCGTCTCGTCAAAGGATCCCCAAGACGTCCCGCTTCCAGATGACTGGGATAGCAAGCTTGGTTCTTTCGAGAAGCTTGAGTTGCTGCGGTGCTTGCGACCTGACAAGATGGTGCCAGCAATTCACAACTACATCATGAACAACATGGGCAAACGTTACGTTGAGCCTCAGACATTCCGACTGGAGCCCATCTTCGCAGACTCCCAAGCATCTGTTCCACTTATATTTGTGCTTTCACAAGGATCTGATCCCATGGCGGACCTCCTGACCTTTGCAGAAGAGAAGTGCAAACGTGTCGAGGCAGTTTCACTTGGTCAAGGTCAAGGACCTGTTGCAGAAAGCTGGATCAAGGAGGCCCTTTCTGAAGGGTTCTGGGTGGTTCTGCAGAACTGTCATCTTGCCAAAACTTTCCTGCCCAGGTGTGAGCTCCTTATCCCTCACATAACCCCCATACTGGCTGCTGTGCTGAGTCATGTGTCTGTGCTTGCGTTCACGTGTCCCTAGAGCAGAGCATTGTGGTGTGAAGCATGAGGAAGATAGTCTGTCTCATGCCATGATCTGATTGCGAAGCTGCTAGCTGCTGGACACAGTTACATGGTACAATGCCATCCCAGCGTGAGCGCATGCATCTAAAAGTGGGCATTCTTGTTTGCGGGCTGCATACACGCCACTTGCCATCTTCAGGAGTAACATATGCATAGTAGATTGCTCTGAAATGAGAAACAGCGTGTATGCAGCCCGCAAATGAACAGTCGGGGCATGATTCGCACTGCATGCACATATTGTACAGAACATGTTCTCAAAAGTCGCACTTCTCACACTACCAAAAACACGAACCTAACCGACCGAATAATCTCGATCTCATGAAAATGTAGATGAACATGGTGAAAGTCTCACGCTGTTTGGTTCAGTAGCGACAAAAATGCCCGGGTCTGGTTAACGCTGGGATGGCATTGTACCACATGCTTCTGCCGCCCATTGGAACCTGCAACAGGGGTGTGCAAGCAGGGTTGTTCCAGAATAGCCAGACTATACATGATTTAAGTATTAGTAATCAGGTCCTACCAACAACACCATTCTCTGATGTAGGCTTGAGCAACTTTGTGAGAAGGAGCTGACATCTCCTGATGTGCACCCACAGTTCAGACTGTGGCTTACGTCATATCCATCCCCGATATTCCCCATTTCCATCCTGGAAAACGGTCTGAAGATCACTAATGAGGCGCCATCTGGTATGCGTGCGGGTCTGGAGCGCATCTACAAGGCTGATCCTGTGAATGATGTCAAGTACTTTGAGGGGTGTTCGAAAGAGATGGAGTTCAAGGCGATGCTCTTCAGCTTGTCTTTCTTCCACTGTGTCCTCGTTGGGAGGAAAAACTACGGACCTGTGGGTGTGCTTCCCAAATTCTACTGTACAAGTGAAGTTTAATCATGTTCATCATGTGGGCTGTGGGCTCTGTTGTAATTGTTGTATCTCATGTGCACAATTGACTGCGCTGCTCAGCACTCCCAACCAGCTACTTGCCACTGTACAGGTTGGAATATCCCATATCAGTTCAATGAGAACGACCTGCGGATTTCCTTGAGACAACTGCGGATGTTCTTGGATGAGTATGACGAGGTGCCCATGGACATGCTGACATACACATGTGGAGAATGCAACTACGGGGGCAAGGTCACAGATGGGAAGGACCGCAGAACTCTCAACACGCTGCTTTCAGACTTCTACAACGAGCATGTTCTGGAGGGTGCTTACAGCCTCTCTTCTTCAGGCCTGTACATTGTCCCTTCCACAGGGTCCTACGACTCCTACCTCGAGTACATGGGCACTCTTCCACAGCTTGAGAGCCCAGAGGTCTTTGGGCTGCACGACAATGCCACAATCACCATGGATCTCAAGCAAACACAGGACTTGTTAGACACTCTGCTGCTCACACAACCTAGGAATGCTGGAGCTGGTGGGGGTTCCTCTGGGGAGTCTCCTGATGATGCTATCTTCAACACGGCTTCCGACATTCTGGAGAAGATGCCACAGTTGTTTGATATTGAGGCTGCGCAGAGAAAGTTCCCTGTCATGTACAACGAGTGCATGAACACAGTTCTATGCCAGGAGCTTGGCCGAGTGAATGTTCTTCTGCAGCAGATCGTGTCCTCTCTTCAGGAGCTGAAACGGGCGGTCAAGGGTCTCGTGCTCCTCTCGTCTCAACTGGAAAAGGTAACTGTAACCTTCCGAAATTTTCTGATCACGCAAGGACACAACTGATTGGGAGCTTGCTAACACTCTGGCTCTGCACATGCAGATTGGCGACTGCCTCACTGTGGGCAAGGTTCCAGAGCATTGGCTCGCTAAGTCTTTCCCATCTCTGAAGCCTTTGGGTCCCTACATCAAGGAGGTGCTGGATCGCTGTGCCTTCTTCCAGAGCTGGGTGGATAACGGCCCGCCACTGGTGTTTTGGTTGCCTGGATTCTTCTTTACACAAGCTTTCTTGACTGGTGTGAAGCAAAACTTTGCCCGCAAGTACACGATACCAATAGACATAGTAGATTTTGATTTCTCGTTCAAAGATCAGGAGGACGACTGCCAGGAGGGCCCCGAGGATGGCTGCTACTGCTTCGGTGCGTGCTTTTCCCTTCACAAAGGCTACCTGAGCCAGCATAGTCTGTGGAACACTGTTCTCCAAGAGAGGACATGTAGCGCAGCATACGTCCAGTTGGAACCTGGTAGCTTTGCGCTAATCGTGGTGCATGCAACATGCTGTGCGGGCAAGCACCATGTGAACAATACCATTACAACAGGCCTAGTACTATTTTTGGTACTATTGCAGCAACCCCACTGATCAGGAACTCATGAAACATGCAGGAATGTTCTTCGAAGCTGCGGACTGGGACTATGACAAGCACCAGCTCTGTGAGTCGCAGCCCAAGGTGCTGTTTGCACCAGTGCCCAAGATTCACTTGCTGCCACAGAACCTTGAGGACATGGCCGAGTTTCCACACTACAACTGCCCTATGTACAAGACTAGTGAACGGCGAGGGATATTATCAACAACAGGACACTCCACCAACTTTGTGATGGACATCAAGGTTCCCACTAGCCAGAACGAGAAGCACTGGATAAAGCGAGGAGCAGCAATGCTGACGAGCCTTGACAACTAGATTCTTTTTGCTTTCTTACCGGTTCCCGACTGCAACTGCTGTGTAAGTGCAAACCGGCCAGGTTGCAAGATAAAGGCTGACCGGGCGTCTTCACAGCACGGATACTGTCCAGCAGAATGATGACGGTGGAAAAGGTGACGCCGAGTATGCCTTTTTTCTTCAACCGTGTTCCTGGAAACTACCTTGACTGGCAGCAAACATCAACGGAGAAAATCATTTACAGTACACGAATAATAACATTGACGCAGTGTTTCACACAAACACATGGTCCAGTAATATCTCTAACAATGCTCTACAAGCCATTCTGTTGTGCCGTCAACCGCAGCATCACTTCATCCCTTGTACCGCTCTCCATTGCTCCCATCCAACTGCACAGGCACACACGCAACTCGCATTGATAGGTTGTATAAGCAACTGTTGACTTCACTGCACTGGAATGATTCTTCTGAGCACTGAAAAACACATCCAGAACGCACACCAGGGCACGGCAAGGCAGTACACAAGAGCGTACTCGTTGACCCTTCGCACAGCATGTTCTGGCACGTTTGCATCATCTGATGCATACTTCTGACGGAGTGTCTTCTTCTCATACCTCTCCCTAAGCCCTCGTGTGCTATTGTCCTGCGCAGCCACCCGTGCAGGCACGGTGATGTCATCAGGATGCATCCACCCTGCACCGCCACAGCCTTCACCATGCACTGCGCACCGCCACCCCCCAACAAATCAATGATCTGTCGACAGATGCGCTCCAATCCCATATGTTGGATACAGCGAAATGCAGCATGTCTGAAGGAACCACCAGGTTGGTTCCAGAATCCATGCATGTGTGGCACAGCAAGAAAGAAAGAAACAAACAAGCATGTTGAAAGAAGAGCCGGAGGCTGCGCACTCTCAGAGCGCCCGACGTGTACGTCATCGCGCACAGCCGTGCTGCGTGGCGACAGCGCCCACTCGCTGCCCTCCTCTGTGAATGCGATGCTGCGGCCGTCGTCCAGCGCCCTGCTGGCATGCGAGAACCGCTGCGACGGCGCCACCTTCGCAGTGCCCCCGCCTGACAGGGTCCACGCGCTGGACGCGCCACTCCTGCTCGACATGTTTGTCGTCAGCGCGTATGAATGCGCCAGCTGCGACCGGGTTGACGGCGACGGCATGGGGCTCCGCCGCGAAGATGCCACGCTGCGCAGTGCGGGCACCTGCCGCGTGGTGGCCCCTGAAAGAGTCCAGTCTGATGCTTCTGAAAACGCTGCTGAAAACCCTGATGCGAGGCTGTCCGCGTACCCTGGCACGTAGCGCCTGCTGCTGCGCGCCACACTCGTGCCGCGTGACATCGCAGTGGAGGGTGCGGCGCCGATGGCTCTGGTGGGGGCAGACAGTGTCCACTCGGACGCCTCAGAAATAGCAACCGAGTTGCCAAGAGTGTCGGTCTCCCCAGGAAAGAACGATGCTGGGTTATATGGGATCGAAATCAGGGAGTCATGGTGCCAGTCTTGCGCGGGGCGGTAGTTTTCAGACAGCTGCGAGCTGCCCCTCTGATCGCTGGAGGCGGTCATCCCATTCCTGGTGTGTTGCCCTACACCATGCTGCACCCTGTCACGCATCCACTGCTGCGCAACGGCAACTTGCCACCTCACATTGTGCATAAAAATCGTCATGGACCCAATGCATCATGGACTAAAAACACCACACTTGCAGATAAACAAACTGCAACAAGACCCAACAACTATATGCAATTGGTACAGTGCAAATACACTACCTACATGTCTGCAGTGCTGACAGCACATAGCTTAATCTTCACTTAGCGTACCAACATCATTCAGTCGTTTTACCTCAGGCAATGTCGTGTTTTGCGCAGCCCTAGCAGCAATTCAGAGAGAGCACAGGCAGCACCGCTGAACCACGGCAAGTGGCAGAGGGGCCACGGCGCACCAAGAGGGCTCTGTGCAGTGCTGAGTGCGCCGGTGACGCCAGCAGGGGTGAGGGAGCCGCTGGTGGTGCGGGAGAAGCCGTCAGGGAGCTCTTGCGAGAGCTTGGCACGCAGGCGGTCCATGAGGGGGTCGCGGCCGCGCATCACCGCGCCCGGCGGCAGATCCAGCGCCTCCTGGTCGTTCATGCTGCTGTCGTCTGCTGCCAACCCCCGCAGGCCCCCTTGCAAGTCATCCAGCTGCAGCTCAACACACGCTGGTTAGCCCACATGCCCCCGGGAACGCCACTGGGCTTCCCGCACACACCTGCTGGGCCCTTGTTGCGCTTGCAACGTGCACCTGACAGGACATGAAAGACATCCTGGAGCGAGGAGGTATCAGGGAAGGCTAGTGATTACATCTGTTCTGTAACGCACACGCACACACGCACATGTATGCATGGCCAGCGTCAGTCAGCAGGACGCAGAGCGACGCAGGCGGAGGGGAGGTGACGCAACCTCCTGGGAGTTAGCAGAGGCCGCAGTCGCAGCCGATCAGCGCGCCTCAGCTTGCAAGGGCTTGCAACCCCCAGCTATCTGGCAAGGCGGAGAGGCGGGGGGCGAGCAGGAGGAGCCTGAGGGAGGGAGCGGCTGAGCGCACCTCGGGGACAAAGTGGCCGTGGGGCCGGTGGCTGTGGCGCTGGCCGCCCTCCATGAACGCCAGAGACTGCTCCCCCACGGTGCGGGAGGTGTCGAGGCCTGTGTACGGCGTGCCCACGGACTCAAAGCCGTCCACGCTGCCCTCCATGTCGTTGGCGTCCTCGTAGTGTGCCAGCAGCGCAGTTCCGGACGACGCTGACAACTGCTCGGTTGGAATGTTCTGCTTCAGAGGCTCCTCTGAGGTGTGCTCGCGCGGGGGGCCGCCTGCAGCGGCAGGCACTGTGGCTGTGGATAGTTCGTGGCCCGGCGAGTCATCATCGCATGCTGTTGCGAACGATCCAGAGCACTCGACTGCTTCGACACCTGTAGCCATTTCAAGCGCGGCGGTGTATGAGATGTCGGGGTCTGCGTGAAGCGGCTGCGGCCTGTCCACGATCTCACGCATGGTGAGGCCGCCCACTGTGACGGTGGCGTCGGACACCGCTGTGGAGGACTCCTCTGCGAGCTGCGGTGCTTCGTCTTCCTCTTCGTCTTCTGCTTCGGCGGCGGCTGCGGCTGCGGCGGCTGCGTGCGCTTCTTCTGCATGGCGGGCACCCCTGTCACTGCGCTGCGGCTGTGGACAGGCCAGAGTAGCCAAAGAGCCGCGAGCAGTGCATTGCAGGTGCAGTGCACTTGACAGCCGCTTAACACTGCCAACAAATCTGGCATATCCCTATGGCAGGGTGCTGAGCTGTGGAAGACTGGCCACAAAACTGCTGTTGCACGGTGTGAATGAAAGGGTTGCAGAGCGCCGTAGGTGGCGTGCGTGTGGGAGCACACAGGAACTGACAACACAGAACAAGACGTCAGGCGTGCACTACACGCTCCAGTACACTCCCATAGTGCATCGTATAGCATGCTCTAATACCCCCCCGCCCCCACACCGCTTCTTCTCAGCAGCCGTGCTTTTTGTGGCTCAGTTGTAGTGCGCCGTTGTTCCCAAAGCGTCCATCATGGCAGTCACAAGAACTGCATGTGCCGCGCATGCGAGCGCTTGTGTCGCTGCGACACCTTCCGGAGGATCCACACTGGGCCACTAGGCTACTAGGTTACTGCTCGAACCATGAAGCATGCTTGAAAGCAGTGTCACTCATACACTTACTTCACAGAACAAGCACGGCTGTAGGATGGAGTGGGTCGGAGCTGTGAGGCAGCCTGTGCGCGGCAAGCAGTGTGTCACAAGTGCAGCGCATGTCAAGGGCAGAAAGCAACGCGAAGGTGGGCCGTACCTTGCGCAGCTGCCTGAGCCATCACCTGTGCTTGCTGTGACTCTAGGGAGTGGGTTGCGCTGACGGTCTGCAGGGGCGCCGGCATCCTGTAGCTGCCTGGCGACGCAATACTAGGTTGGGGGGCGCCCAGGGATGTGCTGGGGGCAGGGGGAGCGCGGGACGCCTCCGAATCCGGCCCGAGCTCTGCTGTTGTGCCCACTGCAGAGGAGGAGGGGGTCGGATAAGTGCGGGGGTGTGCGTTGTGGCGCCGTGCGCGTGCGTCATTCACCGGGTCTAGGTTTAGCACCGGTACGCCCCCATCAGCTACAGTAGAGCCGAGGCCAGCTGCAGAGTGCGTCACTGAGGGATGCGTCGGAACCCCAGACGGTAGGGGGGAGACAACAGGACCCTGGGGCTGTGCACCGGAGAGCATTCCGGACATGGGGGTTGGGTCTGGCACAGTAGGGTCGAGCTGTGCTAGTGTCGGGGCAGCTGAGGGGGGGTGGCTTGAGGGCGCAGAGGACTGGGGTGCAGACTGTATGGAAGGGAGGGCTGCAGATGCATCACCTGGGGTAAGCGTAGCGATCACTGAGGAGCTAGCGGCGGACGTAGAGGAGTCTGCAGTGGCAGGCTTGGAACGCTGTGGAGATGGAGAGTCATTGATCTGTACGCCAAAGTCTGAGAGCCGTGTTGGCAGGGGCGAAGGGGAAGCGAATGCAACTGGACCGCCCGGTATGGTAATCTGTGGAGGTGCTTTGACTGAGAGCGGGCTAGGTGCAGTGGGTGCGGGGCCTGGAGATGGCACAGACATGTTGGGGGAAGGGGCAACTGCTTCATTGGGAAATTGGATCGCTGCGGGTGGGTGTGATCGCTGCGCTTTGGGGCTCTGAGTCACCGCCTGCGCACCAAAAAACAAAGACTAATGTTTTAGTTGTTTGCTGCGGATTTGGTATCCCAGTGGTGCTTGTAGGGAGTATCGGTGCTGGTTCGCAGGCACCTGGACGGGCACAAGAGCAATTGCAGACGCGTGCGCGGTTGCAGGTCAAAGATTCAGCACTGCGACTTAAGAGACACAACGAAGTCACGCTTTGCTTACTTCTACATGGGCTGGCGCAGTGATGCGTATGGACGTGCAGACATGAATTCACTTACACTTTGGGATTGGACGAATCGCACGAGTGCTGGAGCACCCAGACGAAGAAGAAGGGACGGAACACCAGAGGATATCCAAGTAATGTGTTTCACTGTTTCAAGTCGCTGAATCTGCCAGTTCTTTGACAGACCTCTTTGTTGCATTCAGTCACAACCGCGAAGCCACCAACGGCACATCAACCGGCAGCAGCATGCACACCTGAAGACGGCTCGATGCAGAGGCAGCCGCAGTGCGCAAATTGCGTGCGTGTACCCAGCGGACAGGAGAAACATCAATCACAACCAATAAACCCACGCGTCAAGATCAGGCACCAGCTCTGTTGTTCGATTCACTTCAAGTCTATCACCCATGATGGGAACTGAAGATGTGAACACACCAGGTTGTGGCGAGTGTGTACCGTGCTTGAAGCGAGCTCGACAGTCGTGTGCTGTGCTGCTTCACCGGCCTGCCGCCTGCTAGGCTGGTTTGCAACATTGTCATCTTTTGTTGCATCGGATTTGCCCAGACAGGCTCGGCATGCCCAGAGAACCATGAGGAGGACAACACCAATACCAATACCGATCGCTAGTGACACAACGATAACTTCACTGTCAGTCATGCCATCACGAAGGCCCAGACTGCTGCATCGACACAAACTTCACCCTCTGAACGGAAACGGGCGCCGAACGGCTTGCCCAAGGTGGTAACTTGTTGTAGCTTGCAAGCTGATGAATGAAATTAAATTCGGATTTCGCAACTCTGAGTTCCTCAAGAATGGCCGGCGTGCAATATAACGGCTGCTCAGGCTCTGAATGGATAGATTATTGCCCTTGTCTCTACTGCGTTGTGTTGCTATCACGAGCAAACCCCGGCACTGCACTTGCAATTCGCTGCAAGACGCAGCTGCATGAGCGCGGTTGCATGCAGCAGATTACGCGACACGACGCCGCACACGAACTCGTGAGTTTTCTCACAGCAGGCCGCTTGCTGAGCATTCCCACAGCTCTGGTGAGCAGATGCATCGTCTAAAAATGGCTCCACACCAACAACAAAGTACCGAGAGTCAATCAAGCGCAACACCAACAAGCT
>JAUMHD010027548.1:0-33801 GCA_032359135.1 Ulvella scutata
TACATCCATACAAACAGTTCATGCAGTCTACTATACCACAGAGATCACTTTCTCCATGTAGGGCTGCATGCATATGCAGGGCGTGAATGCATACGAGATGGTGCACATCTCTTCACACTAGTTCGTTAGATATCGCACCCTAGGAGGTGCTTTTTAAACCTTGGATGTCAAGTACCTGGGTCTGTGTCTGAAAGCGTCGTGGACACGGGACATACACGTCGCTGCTGCCCAACGTACAGGCGTGGGTGCTTTTCACTAGATATCCAGTACTCCTGGCGGCCGATGCTTTCTTCACCACGTATCTGTGTAGATGTGAAACTGCGCATCATCCACGTGCACACTGTAATTCGGCCTGTTCTCGAGTACGGTATGGGGTGTGGGATAGTCCTACTGCCTCTGAGATAGTCCTACTGCCTCTGACAGCAAGAAGAGACGACGGCATGGGGCTGCGCCCCTCGACTCCGCTACACCCATTTGACGACCTGTTGTTGCCCGCCTGCCGTCTGGCCTGCGGTATCACTTTTTCCCCCAGTGAGCCAGCTTGGACACGGGTGGCTTGTGTTTCCCCAGATGTCCTGCTGTTTGCTGTGTGATCCCTGTTGCCAGTGCGTGCGATCTGGCCCATTCCTAGTACGTCCAGACGGGGCCGCTCCCGGGGCCCTCCCCCCACCCCCGCACCTCAATCCCCTCCCTGACTCCCTGGCCATCTGCTCTTCCCCACTGCCCCTGCTTCGCTACCCTGCGCCCATCGTCTACCCCTTTCTCACGGTGCTCTCTGGCAAGCTGCTGTACTGTCACTCTGTGGTCTGGGATGACCTGCCACTCCATGGGATCTGCCATCGCGCGAACTGTGGGCTGTGTCTGACTCGCGTGCCTACTTCCTGCACGATGCGGTTTACTGCGGTGGAGCGGCGATGGCGTTGTGTACAGGACCTTCTATTTAGTTACAAATCTTCCCAGGTGGGCTGCCCTGACCCCAGTGATCTCTGCAGAGATCACTAGGAGCATCATTCGTAGCAAGTCATACCAGCTGGGATGACTTGCCCCGACTTTTTCCCGCTCATGGGTGTGCGCGGACTGCTCTCCTTGCGGCACGTGATGTGAATTGCTTTGACCCTGTGCATGTGGGTGCATACTGTATCCTTTGGCTTCTTGGTCCGTCCGTGGACGGTCATGAGCCGGATGTGAGGCTGCTGTCTGTGTTGCGGAATACTTCGTCATAGCCGCTTATATCCTCCTGGTTGAAGCTGTTGTTGCTGACGATGCGGTTCCTGTTGGTAAACCTGTCTTTGCCTGTAACACTGTACGCCGTTCTCTGCTGCCTTTGGGCTTGCCTTCCTGGTACCGTGTTGCCCGGGGATGTATGTCTTCCAGCCCTTCGGGGGTGTATGTCTTCGGGGATGCTGAGGATGCTGTTCGGGGATGTATGTCTTCCAGTCCTTCGGGGGTCCAGCCCTTCGGGGGTGCTGAGGCCGAAGCCCTCTTTGGCTATGGCGTGGTTTCCAATTAGTGTCCCCCCCCCTCAAAGATTACATATTTTCATATATGTCTATGCTAAGCATATCTAGGCTCCAAAACCATTTTTCGTATAAGCGTCCATTTTCGCGATTATCACAATCAGTATACTTGTAAGCATATCTATGATTATTTGTCTACGCATATCTATTATTTATTAGCATATCTATGGTTGTCTGCCCTGACCTACATGTGTCCAGATGGCGCCAGCATCGTTCATGGTGCAAGATGACAGAAGAAGGGAACAAGACCTTTCAGCACAAACTCGCAGCAGGAAAACATAAGGCACTAACAGTGTGAGAGTTCTTGAGTTTGATCACTAGGGGTCTCAAATGGTACTGACAATACCCTTTTGACATCATCTGACACCTGTGGAGTGCATGTGACGAGGTTTGACAGCTTCTCACGGCCATGTTGACACCCTCCCAGTGGAATTGAGCAACAGTGCTGTCAAAGTTGATGGAAATCTACAAACGCCTTGGGAGCCCATCAAAACTATGCATCTAGGCGTGCTGAGTCCCAATGTGCTGTCAGAACCATATCACCTCTCTCTTCGCTTCGGAGGGGGGGGGGGGGGACTTTTGCCAGACTGCTCAACCCCTGCTGTTGTATTTGTTGCCTTTCTAAGTCCTGGTACAATATTGAGCGTCTTCCAATGTGTACTGCTGCCACGGTACAATGACGTTGTCTTACACAGAGTCATGCTGAAGCATGGGGGAACTTCGGCCCATGCCGCTCCAAAATAATGTTCCCGGCACGAAGCGAAAATATACAACCGAAAACCACCAGGTTCTATCGTTCGATTGAAGCCGCGCCATCACGACAGAATGTGTCGTGGAGTTTTCAGTAAATTTGCATGTACGGACAACACACAATAGAATGAACCACTCGTATGCACGACTACAAGATTCAATTCTATTGAAGCTATTCAAATCATACTAGAATGCCTCGCAGACTTCCCAGTGAAAGGGCCACACTCCGATATCCGCCTAAATACCTTTCTGAGACCTCGCTACGCCAGTGAACTCGGTCCCGCAAGTCATGCACTTTTCATGGGGAGTGCAAAACACGGACAGGCAAACGGAACAAACGAATCCGGAGTCTATAGGCCTGACATGACAGAAGCATGTTCCCTTGAACGTCAAGCCTTGCGAGTCAGGTAGCTCCATGCACTCCCGAATGGACATGGACGCCAAGAAGCAGCATGCGAGGTGCTGCAGCAAAGAAGCAGGGTTCTTCATGGCTACGTACATCCCATTCGTCAAGCTTGCTGCCTGCAGATGCGGAACCAAGCGTGCGCACTTCCTGCTAGTGGAGTAGTTATAAAATAAATGATCGGGAACCATGCCGTAGATTCGTGACGAAACCATGCCGTAGATTCGTGACGATTTGACACGTGCGGGAAATGAAGCCTCACGGCCGTTCCCATGCACACGTTCCGGAAGAACAGCGCAATTGCATAGTGTCTTCGTCCACATACACGAGGCAATGCTTGCTAAGTGCTATTCTGTGATGATGCTTGACCTGATAAGTCTTTCGTCTAGGATTTGGTACATTTTTGGCGTTCGGTGGCCAAGGTGTTCGATAACCGCACACGGCTGAATGGCTACATGCTTGTAGGTAATCGCTGTTCAACAAAAGTTCTTTGGTTTTGAGATTGACATTCAACTCAACGGCGGCCTGCTGGTGGGCCAAGATCTTAATCAAATCCCCTGGTTCGAATCCTGGTCTGGCCTGAGCCACCTCTCTTTTCTTCGAGTTTCTTAGTCGGGTGCTCTGTTGTTCTGCCTTGCCAAACACATGTGGTGCCCCTGTGGCGCTGAGGCTGAAGCTCAAGGCGAGTATGGCGTAGTCCCCGAAAACATATTCGATTATCAATACCGAACTCGATTGTGAAGAACTTGTGCTCATCATGTAGACATGTATGTGGGGAAAACAACTCCCATACATCGAAATAGGAGCAGTGCATCTGGACGTCACCTGTAACCTGATAGAGTGTAATGTGAACATAGGTGTCCGGAATAAAGAAAAGTTAATATTTGCTGCTCACTGCGAGTAGAGGCATTGGTACAAGTGCTTCGGTAGCATCCAGTGTCAACGGCAAGGCACATTGCATGGACAAAAACCCAAAATGAAAGTTGCAAAATCCATCTAGATGTCCTCAATTGGCACAGCAGCTAGGGCTGTAAATGAACCGATATTCGATATATTGGCGATATATTGTATCGGCGATATATCGGACCGATATTTTTGTAGCTGTATCGGTGCCGCCGATACGCCCTTCCACACAGTGTGCATGCATGTTCAGAGTTTGAGATTCAATTGCCGCTGTGGGCACGGGAAAATGAATATATCAAGCGCAAAGCAAGCTACGGCTGCTGATAGCTTACCTACAGTTTATGAGTTCACCTCGAGTCGTTTGCCGGGTGATGTTCCACGCCATGCAGAACTCAAAACGCAAGAGACAAGATGCAGAGACTGGCGAGCAGCTTTATTTCGTGTGCGATAAGAGAAGTCACCCCAACTTAGATTCGTATTATAACGCTGCAAAGAGAGCACAAAACATGGTCGGGTTGGGTGCGGGAAAAGGTCAGTGTCATGAAGACGAACCAGACCGTGGTTCTTCAATGTCGGGACTGCGGTGAGATTATGTCTGCCAGAAACCCCGCCGAAGCCTGTGGTGATCATTTTGAAAATGGTAAAGAGTGGAGAGTTTGTGTGCAAACGTGCAGCTATGCTGCAAAAGGCAATGCAAGTTTCAGCAGGTACAGTGTCAGTGTCAGGCTCCCCACTGAGTAAACAAGTGGCGACACGGGCCTTTTTATTAGAAGGACAAATGAAAGCTGCGTTGTGTGCACACTTGTGTGTCAAGGATCACCCATGAGACAACTTGCATTAATAGTATATCAAACCAGGTCAAACTGCAGCAATGCGCCTGAACATACCACCCAAGCGACCAAACGAGCACGTCTGCACCTTCATGTGCACACACATGCACAGCTGTGCACTGTAGTAGTGTTCAAACACTTGCATTAGGGTTTTTTCTGCAGCCTGTGTTTCTGGCCTGTATCGGTTACATATCGGCTGTATCGGTTAAATATCGGAATATCAGTTGAACCCGATATTTCCTTTGCAGCACAAATATCGGTATCGGTACCGCTACGGATGTTTTCAAAAATATCGGGCCATGTACTGTCTTAACAGTAGCACCATAAGGGAAGTCTTTCCAGCACTCTTGACCAAACTACAGCAGCACTGTTCCATACAAGGTGCCATGCATCTACAGAACGGCCTGATGAGCCAGACGACTGGACTTCACTTCGCAAGATGGTACAAAAAAAATAAGTGCCGTGCATCATTCATGGGTAAACATATCAGGCAGTTTCAGCGCATACCAGTTCCATGTACGAGGCAATTTCGCCAGTGAGAGGCATGGCATCTATCGGCACCCCCAACCTCCTTGCAGCAAATGCTGCGTTCATGCACGCCACATACTGGCTTGTTACGTCTGGACAGCTATGAAGAACCAGTAGTCGTGGACGTGCAATGAACTCGTTGGAGTCTGCAGCATGCAGTACCCGGTTCACCATGCACATGGCGCTGCTGAGAGCTGCAGGGATGTTCCTGGTGTCCACCACAGCATCTAGAGGCGCATCAGAAATTTCTGCACAGTCGAAGTAAGCCAAATTGCTTTTGAAAATCTGAATGAGGTGTCCAGAGGGCTTGGGAGCCTGCTGAACAGTGGGATGCTCGACAGAGATGGTCTCAGATACATTCAGAGTACATGTGCACAAGCTATCAGCATTCAGTCAGAATGTTATGTCGCGGATCTTATGCTCAGCGAAGAATTTACCCGTGCTTCAGATCTGTTGGTGATTCATAGGACGCCAGAGCATCAACAACTAAAACACGGAAATCAACGCATCTTGCAGGCAGAACACCTTCACAGATACTCTCTAGGCCATTGAGTAAGCTGCTCGCAGCGCCTGCTTGTTCGACCCGCTGCTGTGAAGAGTCCAAAGTAGCCAGGTCTTCATACAGGCACCTGACACCTCTGCTGTCACAGGCCAGCACAGCCAGCCTGTTGGAACTCTGCAGGTGCTGAAACATGGAAATAAACGTACACACCTGCAGTCGGCGGACAAGTGGTCAGATTCTACCACTGGATCCATGCAGCTCAAACACGCAGATACCACACTGCCGAGTATAGAGACACGCATAACGGAAGCGCAACTGATATTCAGAGGAAACGTATATTCACATAAGCAATAACAAGTACCAGGAACCCAGAAAAGTCACGAATGTGGTAATAATGCACCAGATGCAGAGAGTACACGCACCTGTCCCACAAGGCGCTCGAGATTGATCCCATGGCCATTTACGGAGCCACTTTTATTCTCAGGAGGCTGCACTAGAAGGCTGTGCAGCTCCAGAATGAGAACTAGCACATCAGCATACCGGTCTTCATCCTCATCATTGCTCTCACCTCCAGCCATGAGCTCGAACGGCCGAAACCCACACAGTGAACAATACGGTGGTGCACTTGAAATTCAACACCACGTGTATCCTCCGTTCACTACCTGCCTTGCATGCTGTGGTAAAGATAGCAATGAGCTATCAGCACATATAGGTGTGTGATATATGATGATAAATGACTGAACTATCTCGTAAGTGATTCTAACGTGGCATTCTTGACATGACCGGAATCGTAGCTCTAAAAGACAGGACCCAGAGTTCACTTGGAGTGTGGATCTACGTTTGAGGATGAGAATGCATGGGGGAGGTGTACCAAACAGGCTTAACCCCGAGACACGACGAGGTACTCGCAGTGTGTTCCATCTATGCGGCTGAATGTTCACTAAGGAGGTAGAAGGCGTTGAATAAACTCATGCGCAAGACGATCATACAACCATCAAGTTGCCCGCTTCTGTCTTGCCTGCTCGAAAATAAGCTGTACAGGATGACGGGCAGATTTGAATCTGAACATTGAAATGCAACTTTTGTAGGTGCCTGTTGGATGGCGTGTAGCTTCTATCTCGAGAGATAGTGGGTTGCACTTGAGTGTATGAATGTGGAACAGTAGGTTGTTCTACTCTAGCCCTCAACAACAAAGAAAGATGAACCGCAGAAGCCATGGTTGAAGTTTAGCAAGGGTACTTAATAGGGGTACTTCTGCAGTAAGCTACGTGGGACAGATAGTCCAGGAGTAGATGAAGGAGGATTAGCAGGCAGTACAGGCACGATACCGCTCTTCTTTGAGAGCTACGTTTCTATTTGACTTCCTTCGATGTCTTAAACCCGGTTTTGCTGCGTTTGTATGGTATATGCATTTCCTGTAGGTGAACAGGATTAATTTCATCTTGAAGACGTTTCGAAGTTGGTAGACCTGCACATCCATGTTTCTTGATATGCGCACTGCATGCCTCGCTATGCTTTTTCCATGTCGCAGCTGGTTCCATGAAGCATGGTGTACTTTCTTCTGATCTGGAAGGAAAAGCACTGATAATGTTCGCTCTTCTGATCTACACAATGCAAGCATGTACATGCTTCCAAGATGGATACTTTGGTAAACAGTTTTACCAGACTGTAGCCTGAGTGATAGTGTCCACCTTGTTGCAAAACAGCACCTATACAACAACATTGCGCAGGTGTTGAAAAAGCAAGTATCTTGCAGGATCCATGCATTTACAACTGCGATTGCTTCTCATTGCAGCTGTATTGCTGATCAGCGGTTCAAACTGCAGTGGAGTGCAGCAGCAGGGTGATCAATGCTCCAGCAGTGATTGCTCAGATGTGCAGTTGGAAGCACGCTTGGGACAGACAGGCATGTTTCACGAACATGCAGCTTCCTCTGACTCTCCAAGATCACAGTCATTGAAACAATCGCTGAGGAACAAGGTGCAGCTCAAGTACCCAAGTGCCTAGATGCAACGTGCATGAAACACCCATTTCTGCCTTGTAGCAGAATTCTGCTACAAGGCAGATATGGGCACAAACCAAGTTCCTTACACCCGTTCTCGTTATTCAGTTTCCTGCCCGTCAACTGAGTTTTAGTTTCGTCACTTCCCAGAACAATTGAAGTTTCATGGGATGGGATGGTGCTATTCAGGACTATTGCAAAGGCATTTAGACATGAGCAGATGTTGCTGATGTCCGACACTGCTGTTACAATACAATTATTCCCACGCACAATGTCAGACACTGACATGACACATTGCTTGCCGATCCCGCACAGATCCAGACCTTTCTGCTACCTTGCGCAATGCTTTCTACATTCTTACCGCCATGGTTACAGGTAGCATGTAGGTATCTCTCCCTGTTCACCCTATTTGGGGTTTCTGAGGTTGTAGCCATTTCAGGTTATAGCGTGGTTCTATATTGGGTTTTGTGTTCTTAGTGTATGTATTCCATGAGCAAAATTCCATGCCGTAGTCACAGAATTGTGTTTTTGTTAGTTTTTTTTCTCTCTTCAGAGGCAAATTTTCTAACCGCGTGTATAATTGCCTCCCACAGGCAGCAACTGTGGAGCTATCTCGACTGATGCGACCAGGACCCGTGCAGTCTCTGCAGCCTGAAACGTCGCATCCCAAGCCACAGACCTTTGGAGCTGCTGACAGTGACGAAGACACGTATGACACAGATGCATACAGTCAAGGCACCGAAAATTCACTGCAAGCAAGACACAAGAAGCAGGAGACAGTCACAGTGGTGGGTACAGCTAAGGATCTATTAAGGGCGCTGCAGAGAGGAGATCCCCATGTGGAGGTGCAGGCGCATTTGAATGTTACCGGGCAGTATTTCGGGTGGTTCCGCAACAGATATCATGTTGTCGGGCCGCTGCCGAGGAGCGTTGTTAGTGTCCAGGTGCGGCTCAAGTGGGTCCGCTGTGGCCTTCCTTGTGTAAACGATGCTGAATGGAACGCTGCAAAAGAAGTCGCAGGGCGTAACTGCAGAATGCACCGTTGCTTGTTGTCCAGAAAGGGGCACCTGTTATGCGGGGCAAGGCTGCTGTTTCCACAGTGCATACCCACATCAGGCATCTGATTGCGAGGTTGGGTTTTTATCAGTAACTTATTAGGAAATGAGACAGGATACCCCGAAAACGAGATGAAGCAAAGTGACGCAACTGCAGTGCTGCGTGAACCTGAATGAAGATAGAGTGTACATGCGGCGACCTGCAGTTGCAGTGCATTGCATTGCAAACTCAGTCTTTCAACAGCAACAACTTTTACGCTTTGAATTTCAGCGATCTGGACTCCACGTCAATTCTGGAGGTGTTGGACGTTGAATTTGGGGTCTTTCCCAATACCTAACATTTTTCCTTGTGTAGACAGCAGTGGCAGTTCCAGCTCTCACTGTGTATGCATACAGGGGAACTGCCCGGGTGAGCCTCCTGAGAATCTCACTTCGTTGGTAACTGGAGCCCCGCTGCTACCCCGGCTACCCAGCCAGTGCTTGATCGTCACAGATGCCCCCTTCCTGTCGCTCACTCAGGGACCCCTCTGGTTTCACAACATCTACATGCGCCGTGTGCAGAAGCCAACGGACACTGTCCGAGACCGAAGGTGCCTTAAGTTTCTAACCACTTTCTTGCTTTAGTGACACTGGCTTCTTGTTTGCAGCTGCGATTGGGTTTCGACAATTTGCTGCCTTTCCAGTTCCTAAAGGGTAGATTTCAAGTGGGGTTTTATGCATGATTCCTCCTAGTGGTTGGGATCCGGCAATTTTTCTGCCTTTTCGGTTTGCAAGATGAGTACAACAACAAACATTGCAAGGGGAAAATGTTTTTGGCATCGGGTTTGCATTCTTCACATGTAGCAGCATGCCAGCATTGAAGGTGGCGGGGTGGCTACGGGGGTGCGCTGGTGCAGTAATAATTATCGTGTCGGTTTGTATATAACTGACAGGGTGGCTACAGGAGTGCGCTCGTGCATGTGAGGGAGGACCGGTGGTTTGCCTGGCAACCGCGTGCGCAGCTCTGGATGATAAACGTGACAATGCAGGGAGACGGGGAGCGCAACGATGACTGTGATGTGTGCGGGCTGCGCAGCTCTGAGGCGCTGCTGTACGCTGAAGGTGCGGTGGTTGCGGTCAGCTTTTTGAAGCAAGGAACGATGTTGTCACTGGTTTTCATGAGTGTCACGTTGTATGGCTTGGTGAAGTTGCATGGCAATAGTCCAGATTTGTGGCAGTAATTTTTTCTTTTTTTTCGGGTGTCCGGATGAACCATCCCAGGTGGGCCCGCGGAGCACTGGTCGTGCCCCTTCATAGCAACGGCATCACAAGCCAAGAGCCGTAGAATGGGCGCAAACCCATAGCATAGAGCGCAAACCCATAGCTACACACAACATGCTTCACAAAAAAAAAAATTTTATTTTAACACACCGCAGCACGCCTCTCAGACAGACACCAAGCCCCACCACTGATCCCCAACATTTTTTTGCGAGGTAGCCCGCAGCCCCATCTCAAAGTCACCAGGGGGGCTTGCCAGCGTCCATGCCTGTGTTTTCATCTGGTAATTTCAGTGGGATTTGAGCCCATGGCCACTTTGCCCTCTGCAGTATTTTGATAAAGCAACTTCCGGCGTGTTGGTCACTCCCCCACCCCTTAAGCCCTCCTGTAAAGTACAACCGTGGCCTAATCTGCGCATGCAGATGTGTCACAATATGGCAGGCAGTTGATATATGCAGGATGCACGTTTGCGGATTTCGTAGGCACGCAGACCGTGCTGATAGGCGAGCTGCTGGGAGAGCTGACGTCGTACGACAGTCAGACGAGCTCCGCGTTCACAAACTGCTCGTTCCTAAACAACAAGATTCACGCCAACAAGTATTCCCGCCACTTCAACGAGAACCCCGCAGTTATTGAGGCGAAGGAATGGACGGGCGACGAGAGCTATGCATGCAACTCTGTCTTTGTGAGGCTGGAGGACTGCATCTTTCACCGTACGCAGGCTCTAACTATCCCACAATTGCTCATGTTACAGAATAAAACAGGTGTTGGTTGCGTTACTCAAGTTTGTTTGTTAAACACACCAGTTCCTGAAACCGTTAAACACACCAGCTCTTGAAACCGTTTCCCTGCGCTCTGTTTAAAAAACTATACCGTTTTGCATTAACTAACAAGGACTATTCAGTTCTCCATACTCGGTTTTATACCGTCCCACAGTGGAGCAACTCACATGCACTTCGCACAGGGAAACCCTTTGGAAACCCTTCCAAGAAGGCTTCCAGCGCTCACAGTTCGCTTGCGAAAGTCTCCATGAGCTGCGTATACATCGTTTGTGCAATCCGGTGGCTACGCCAGTCTAGGTTCAGTATCAGGTCGCACTGCGCGGCGCGCCCACAGCCTGATATGAGTTCACACCGTGAGTGCAGGGAACCAGGCAAACCACACGCTGGCATCTTCAGGATTCAACGAATGCCACGAGGCGGAGTTTTACAGCAACCATGACCTGAAAGTGTACCAACCGGGGGATGTGCGCCGCGACTTTGAAACTACGAAACCCCTCAGCGCTATTCCAGACGGCGCAAAATTCGTGGGCCCACAGGATACGTGGTTTCTTGACATTCAGGAGGTGCGGACTCTGGACTTTGTTCTTATGCAGTGACAGTACAGGGCAGTGTAGTAACTGGAGACTGTAGGTGCATGAAGCAAGAATAGTAATTCTGCGTATGCGTTGACAAGTTTGCTTCCGCCCCCCCTTCCGTCTGTGGTTCCTGTCTCTCCACTTGGAAGTGCACCCACAGTTGCATCAGTTGGTTTTCGCCTGTTTGACCTGGCAATCGTTGTTGATACTGTCTAGAAGTTTGGATGCACAACGTCCGTGCTAGCCAGATGTGTCCGCATCAGGGGGATAGTCGTAGCTCAGTATTCTAAAAACCAGAAGTCGTGAACCCGCGTTTTCTGCATATTACCAACGTTTTTCTGCATGTGTAATGCGGCCTGACTGCCGCGCAGGCCAAACGTTTGTACAGACGATTGAAACTGGGTGGCTTGCAAACCAGAGCAGGTGCATGCCGACAAGCCTGTAAAAGCACAAGAATTCGCATGGCCAGAAGGCTACAATCTGCTCCCAAGGCATCCACCTCACACTCACATGAACAACTCTGTACAGGAACTCAACTTTCTTCCCAGAAAGAATTATTCGGCGAAAGATAAGGGGCCCAAGCAGTCGATTGGATTCTGGTGGATTGTTTTGCATTACGTGCAGGTGCGCCAGGCTGCATGCTGTCTCTGGCCGATGTCATCTGTGCTGAGGCGGGGGGGGCTTCTATTCAACAGTCACTCTTTCCTTAATGGAAAGGACTCATTTTGGGCATTGTTATTTCTGCTGTTTATCTGCACCCTTTGTTCTGGCCCCATCGATATAATCTCTCATGTTGGAGCATTGCAGTACAGTATGACACACGGTTGTGTGATCACATGAAGATTTCATGATCGCGCTGCTGTGATATTCAAGCGCAGTCCGAAATGTTGCTACTGTTTCGAATCTCTGTGCTCATCCCCACTTTGTTCCCTTGCTGCCTCGTACTTTTGTTGACAGGCGTGTGATATCAAAGGCACAAGCATTCCAGGAAACACCTAATCGTGAACCCTAACCCTAAGTGCAGGTGATAGGCATGTATATTGTGTTTGTCTACGGAGTGGCTGCGGTGTTCTTCGTGTTCAGCATCATGGTGGTGGAGCTGGGCCTGATCATGCTCATGGGCCTCACAAAGTGCGGGTCGTGGCTGTGGCGGCAAGTGTCTGGTGCCTCGGCCCCCCCTAGCCACCACACAGGTGCGTGCACGCTGGCCCTCCTTCTCTTGAGCTCCGATTTCAAATGCAGCACTCTTATGCCTCAAGTCTTTTGTTTCAGGAACACACCACTGACCAGTCACAGCCCCTCTTCTGAGGGCCCCAGATTCACAGTTTCCTGAGACTTTGTTGCGAGTTCGGGGCCGCTCGTGACACAGCAAAGTAGTATCTTCACACTCACCACAACTTCTGGTTTGTAGCAGCACGGCCACTTTATCTTCACACTGTGCATGTTTTCTTTACATCATCAACACCGTACGAACCGTAATTCGCATGGAGTACGAGGTACAGTGCGTGGACCACAAAGTTCACACCTGATGCATGTAGGTTCTGTGCATGG
The DNA here is from genome assembly GCA_032359135.1 of Ulvella scutata. Lineage (NCBI taxonomy): Eukaryota > Viridiplantae > Chlorophyta > Ulvophyceae > Ulvales > Ulvellaceae > Ulvella > Ulvella scutata. The sequence continues at coordinate 12,656 of JAUMHD010027548.1, forward strand.
AAGCACCGGAAGAATCGGATCCGGCCTTCTCCCTAACACCCCTGCCACCAGGCCAGACGGCTACGGCCCCCTCACCCCCCTCCTCGACCCTTCCACTTCACAGAACGCTGCTCCTGCCGCATCCTCTGCACAGCATGCGGATGCACTGTCACCCAGCCCACAGCACGCTGCTTCCGAATCTACCCAGAAGTCACCACGGCCACAACAGCTCCCTGCGGACATTCACGCAGACTCTGAATCCATCGCCAAGCAGCTGTTTGCAAGCTCGCCTTCACAAATACTTCCAGAAGATTCTGCAGAAGGGATGCTTGTACCAGAGACTGAACCCGCAGCCGGCGCGGACAGTGCTGATGCATCGGTGAGTGTCGCTGTGGGGGCATCCTCGCTCCCACAGCCAGCGGAGAAGGGTGCTGCACGCGACGGCAAGCCACCCCCTCCACCATCACCCTCCCTCTGAACAGGAAGACAGCGGCAGGTACACCGTGCAGGCAGACCATCGCTTGCTGTTGCTGCCTCCAAAGGGCATATTGTTATTGAACCAACTTCAACTGCTTAAAAGAAACCCGCCCCTGATATGTCTTGGTGGAGCAGGAGATGGAAGTGCAGGAGGAGGTTGTGCAACTGTGTCTTATGTATCACCTCTAGCCACGCCGCTAGTCAGGCCTACGCCACACGACGAAAACCACACTTTTGGCGCCACTGTTAGACACATGTATGTTTGTCATGCACTTCTGTGTGCCCGTGACACGGGCCCATCACTGGTTCATGTCATTTTGCAGGTACACCTCGTTTCTGTGTTGCAAGTCCGCTGTTTGTGTAGATGCTGCGGTGTACGGCGAGAGGCTGGCCGTTGACCCCGACACGTTGGCCACCATGTGGAGGGGGGGGGGAGGGGGTTCATGAACGTTCAGGTGAGGTAGAGTACCTCATGCATAGATGTGTGTGTCGGTGGCTCACTAATGAGCTCGTCAGCTTTTGATAGCGCCCAATTTTGCATGTTCAGTTGTATTGCTTTACTTTATTGGTAGTAGCTGGCTTGGTGGAGTTCGAGAGTGTGCATGTTGAGATGTTGGTTGTAGGCGTCGTGTGGGGTTCACGGTGTGAATCGTGGAGAATCGTGGAGGGTTCACGTGTGAATCGTGGAGAAAATGTGGAGAGACTCATGGTTGGTGGTTCCAGTGATGGTGTCGCAGTAGATTTGGGCTAGTGAATTATGTAATGCTCGTTTTATTTACATGTTCGTATGGTTTCCTCTGCATGTTGGGGGCGCACGAATGCCGCAAAGGACTATGTGATGTTGGTCAATCAAGGTGCAATACAATCCATCAGGGTTGGGAGCGAATAACAGTCATCGCTGATCCTTCCACCTTGCCATAACACCCGGGCTCGCTGTGTGTGCTGCTATGCTGTTCCGCTGTCGATGTAATAAAGATAGTGCTTGCCCGGGCTCGCCACTTCATATGCTGGTGCAGCGACCTCCCACAACAGATGCCCCAAACCAACCTTCCAGGAGAGTGACTGTGGTGCGTGGTAAATGCCAGAAGCTTCGCTGTCAGTGCTTGTTTTCCTTTTCTGCATCCTGTTACATTCTTGGACGTTCCTGCAAGTATCAGTTGCCTTTTCTCTGCCTCTCCATCGTGGTGGAAAGTACGTCGTCATGGTTATATGTCCAAAACTGTTTTGAGCTGTGCCAACATGTGCTTGCCAGGTCCAAGTAAAGAAAGCTTCTGCAACATTTAGATCCTTTGCAGCGGAGCCAGAAATTGTCCGCTTTAGACTGTGTTCAGCGGCGTACAGAAATCCACGACTGCCGCAACAGGTGCCATTGAAGTTTGTCGATGATTTAGTGACCCCTCAGTCCAAGAAGGCGGGGATATCATTAAAGAACGAACACGTGGCCACAATATCAAAATATACAGATAATACAAGACGGAAGCCAAGCTCTGCCACTCCGCCGCCCCTTTCAACCTCACAGCATAATCTTTCAAGCTACATCCATGTGCAACATCATATCAGAATCATCCACCCGTCGACGTCTGCTCCAACTGCTCTACCCTGTTCGCTTCCATTGGGCTGCCCGATGCAACTGATGACCCAGCTGGGGCATCAGTTTGACCGGTGACAGTGCATGCATTGTGCTGCTGCTGACGCAGCAGCTGTTGCATTTGCTGAGAATCAGCTTCAAACGCGCATTCATCATGCTCCAGCTCCATGCATCGAGCACCTGTGGCGGCCTCCATGTACATCTTTGCAGCACTTGAGAACTCTTTCAGGTGTGCATGACAGCTTGCCAGCCTGGCCAAATTCTTAACAACAAGTTTCGCTTTCTTCAAAGCATCCTTGTCTCCAGGAGACCCACTTTCCCCGGGCTGTTGCTGCTTGCAAGCTTTCTCTGATTCTGCAGCATTATCTTCGGAATTCTCCTTATCCTGTGGTTCGCCCTCGCTGGCCGGTGCAGCGTCACACTGAGCCTTAATCCACGCAGCTACCCAAGAATCTTCTGGAAGCTTCTCAAGATCAGTGGCTAGCAGCACGGCAGCCCTACACTTGGCGAGCGCGGCCTCGTACTTTTGGCCGCAAAGGAGGCACATGCCCTGGTTGGACAGAGCAGCGATCACATCGGCAGGGGGTGAGCCGGGGCGCCTGGCGAGGAGCCCGTACACCTCTGCGGCTGCTGAGTATTGCTTGGAAGAGTACCTGCATGCAGTGTTTGATGTGTGCTTGCAGGTATTTGGGTTGGAGTGTTGGGTTCTTGCCCATTTACTACGTTTTCGGATTATGACTCTCACATGCATACATGTGTCTGCATGCATGGTAAGGGTGGTTCCTGGGTAGCTCACCCAGATTTTTGCCAACGCATTGGAATGTGGGGTGAGTGATGGGGCTCCCTGAACATGCCGTAGCACACCCCTGGACGTGCTCCTCAATGCTGTTTTCGCAAGAAAAACAGTCAAATAATTACAGGTGGGGGGAGGGGCCCTGTTGCAGCGGTGATGCTTCCTTTTTTTTAGCCTTTTTTCAAGCGACACAATGTGTGGGCTATTGTGGAATGTCGCTGATGCTGATCCAATGTCCACCGCGCTGGTTCTGCTGTCCACTCTGAAGAGCTCAGGGGTTGTGTTGTGATTCTTTGCACTACATCGCTGGCACAAGTTGAGATGTTGTACAACATTTCAACAGACCAAACTTCTTGACAATATCTGTTGTAAAAATTAGCTGACGTGGAGTGAGTGTGTGGAACACGCCCAACCCCGACGAGTCCTATTGCACCTGGCGGCTTGTCAGACGAAGTGCCTATTGAGTGCCCTCTTAGTCACTTTGTACTCAGAGTTGATCAGCTGAGACACTCTCAACAGAGACTGGATGGATGGATGTAAATTTTCTTTTCTCTTTATGTATGTATACAGCTGTGTCATGTTTCTCTGAGCCTCAATAAAACCACAACTTTGCAGCTGTAGCCTCAATAAAACCACAGCTTTGCAGCTGTAACTTCATGCTGAGGGCCATAAGCGGGGTTGACGTGATCTTTGATGGTTCTTTTTTTCAAAGCTGTTTGACTGTTTGGAGTACAGCATGCATGCACAGGAGCAGTGCAAGCGAACCTTGCGGCAGCCCGCTCCTTGAGGCCCTCCCACGCGACAGGTGCCGCGGAAGCTTCTAGCTCCTTCTGCATGCTCTGAAGCTCCACGCTGTCAGGATTCAGAGCGAGTGCGCGGCTACACCCCTGAAGCGCATTTTGAATCTCCCCTGTAATGCATACCTGCCTGACACATTGTGTATTTGGTAACAAAGATCGTCAGCTGGATGCAGAACAGCTGACAGGCTAGAGCGGCTGATACATTTCATTGCTCGAACACTGACTGAAAGATAAACAGAGCACATGCAGAAACTCAGATGGCTTCACAAGCCATCTCCACAAGGACAGTGGTGTGTTGTGCGTTCTCTGCACATCAATGGGCAAGAACAGGCTGTTGGTATATGCTAGTCCTTTATTTGTTATTCCTTTTCTGATAAGAGTTCTCTCTCCTGTAAGTCCTTTTCTGAAATACTAACAGCCTAGTTCAGAAGTTAATTAGAGAAAGCAATGGCCAAGAAAGGCGAACCAAAACACGAACAGTCAGGCATCAACAGGGGCTACGACAGGTAGACGGGGTGCGTACCTATGTGGGCTTGTGCGGCGCTGCGACGTGTGAGAGCCTTCACGAGCAGACGCCGCCACTGGTCGGGGTCAGGGTGACGGCCGTCCTCCACCGCCCGCTCCGCCAGCTGCAGCATGCCCTCCACGAGCTGGCAGTCCATGATGCAGTTTCCGTGTGCGTTCACTTTGCTGTAGCAGGCTGCGCGGTTCATCCTGCAGCAAGCCCCCCCTTTGCACATCGCACCAGCGGCACACCAAGCGATGAATGGTTGAGCATGCATGGTGCGTGTGTGTGTGTGTGTGTGTGTGTGTGTGTGTGTGTGTGTGTGTGTGTGTGTGTGTGTGTGTGTGTGTGTGTGTGTGTCGATCTATCTGGGTACTTGCAATTTTTATCTCTTGGGCTGCATGTTTTAGATGCTTAGGCAGCGTCTGTGCTGCTCATGCAGAGGATGCTGTGTTGGAGGTAATTCTGTGGTTCTGTTTGGGACAGTTTGTGGTCCTACGTTACAAAGCTTCACTGCCTTTCCAGGTTGTTGGGAAATTGCAGCTGCCAGACAGCTGGAATGAAAATGTGTACGTCTCTGTGATCTATCGCATGAGGGACAAGTGCTGGGGCATTTGTCTTGAGCACCGAGCCACAGCGTCCTAGGTGCCTTGCATGTGCCTCCATATCATCACAAACCCCCTTTCTCTTCGCGAAGCAGCGCGTGAAGGGGAAACTACAAACCGAGCCCCAAAAGTATGACTCTTTTGCAAGAGATTCTTCCCTCAAACAGTACAACTATACTGACTTATAGTACATTAGTACAGTACAACTATACATGCATGCGCACCTGCAGAGCACGGACAGCTGCGAGCCATCCTCCTCCTTTTCAATGGCGATGCTGTATGCATTGATGGCGGCATGGTAGTTGCCCTGTGCATGCAGAGCATCGCCCTTGTCCTTGAGGAACACAGGCTGGCGATCCGACACATCGATGCTGTTCTCAGTGCGCATGGCGTCTTCCTGAACCAATCCGCTTTTTTTAGCACCTGAAGCTGTGACGTCATGCTGCCCTGAGCCCTGTTGCTTGCTTCCTGGTTACAAGAACAGAAAGAGGTAACAGCTGATGTCAGATGGACGGCAGCAAGAGAAGAGTGGAGGAGAGTGCGCGACCTGTGTTTTCTTGTAGATCTTGAGCTCCTCTTCCCGCTTCTCACGAGCAGGTAGATGCGGCATTTCGAGCTTTGTGAAGTCCACCTGCATCTGGTGCTAGCTCATGGTCTTGGTGCCTGTGTTGCTGTCAAAGTGACCTGGCCAAGAGCTTTCCTGACGCCGAAAAGACAGAGGAATTCGACAGGGATTCACACAGTAGGAGCAAAAATCCACAACAAACCCATTGCCACATTGATGGCGAGGTCACTTCAGATGAAAATTTTGGGAGTACGTATAGTAGCTAATAAATTCCTGTCTTCAATCGGGTTGTGATCAGTGCATGTGTCGCATGAATGTGTCAGCAATGTGTGATTAGACTTCTAGATTCAGCACAGCAACGCCATCATACCTCTACAGCATTCATGCAGGGCCTTGGGGGAGGGAGGAGCTTGACTGGCGCTGGATCGAGAGCAGCAGCCTCTGCCTCGTTTCGGCTGCCAGCTGCATGTGAGCCCTGCGGTACATGTGCTTCGTCTTCTGAACTGTCGCAATCGGACGTAATCTCCTCAATTATGGTGCGTTTTTTCTCAGCCAATGTCAGCGGGGCAGGTGGCTCCTTGGCAGTTTTCACCCTTGACTTCTTCTCAGTTTTGCCACGGTACCCCTTTCCATAGTAATCTGGATGGTCATGTTGAACTGGTGGTGCCGCTGGCTTGTCTGCAGGTTCCTGAATGATGTGTCAGGATGTTTGGCCCCATTCGCTGTTAAGCTGCTTCCACTGAGTTGGAAATCTACATTAGGTGCAGCTCCACATCCGAGTGAAAGACTTACAGCACGGCATACGGCGCTACATGGTGTTGGATGTACGGAGGAAAGTTGTCAGAGCCATGCGGATCGCGTCGAATAGATGATCAGCAAGACACCTTTGGGTTTTCTGGAAGAATGTCTTCACAGTCTGACTCATCTCCGTCAGCATCTCCATCCTGCCAGCGCTGCAGCTTCTGACGTTCACCTTCAAGTTCCGCAGCTTTTGCAGCTTCAATTGCCTGGCGTTTCGCCTTGTCAACGTCTATCTGCCTGTTTGTGGCTGCTCTGCACCAGCACGCGAAACACTGAGCTTCTCATTCTCTCCACTCTTGCAACACGATCTGACGTCTTCTGTCAGTACATATGTATAAGCATACGTCTTGGATGTTTTTAGTCGTTGAACATGTGCTTTTCTTTGCTCCTCTGCGGCTGCATGAGCTGCTTCAATGCTTGCGTTCCTCCTGAGTTCTCTGTCTGCTCGGCTTCCCGCATGATCGAGCCGCTCCCAGGTCTTCCTGTCTCTCTATAAACATCAGATTATGTTTGCAACGACCTCTTGGCCTTGCTTTAAGAAGGAAGGAACAGAGAGCTAAGCACAAACTGCTGCTGATTGCATGGAAGAGCAAACGATCTAGCAGGCCATGGGGGGAAAGGTCGGACCTTTTTGAGTCTGAAAGTAACATGCCCGGGTTGGGTGTACGCAGCACTGTTATCTGCATCTACGTCCTCCAGCAAGTCTAGGATCAGCACGTAAGGATGGGCAACCACTTTCACCATTGCATCCGTTGCGAAGACATCCATCTTCTGTCGAGTAATTCCCTTGATGTATACATCTATCACTACCTCTTCCTCGGTCTGAGACCACTTATAATCAGGAGTAACTGGCATCACGAAGTGAAGTTCGAGCTAGAACGTACTCAACTTGTCAACTTGTCGCAACAAAGACTACAAACAATGCTGGATGAAAATCAGAATGCTGCTGCAAGTAGTCTCTGTGCAGTTCTTCTTCTGATAGGCCTTCATGTTCCAGGTGTTCGTTTGGACACAGGTTGGAGAGGAATCACAGGGGCGCCTCTATGGGCTCATGCCTTTGGGATGCTTCTTGTAGAGGTTGACCTGCGCGCAGCTGCGTTGAATTCAATTGATTTGGCCTGCGTTGAATTCAATTGAAGGTGAATTGATGGTGGTCAATTTGCACAGTGACACCCAGTTCAGACCGGAAGGCTTGGGCTTGAATCAATACTTGGGTAGGCACGGTTGATATTGTATGCGTTGATGTAAACGCAGCAATAATGTCTAGCTGCACGGTATCACAGTCGCTCCCACATGGCGTGGATCCTGCCATCGCGTCGACCGCAGCGCCTGAGCCAGCTGTTGACACTGTGTCTGTTTGCAAGAACAATGATGTGACGTACCTGGTGTCGCCAGATGGAGCCACCGCCCTGAAGCACGCGGATCGCAGTCTCACGCTGGCTGAAATGCCAGCGGAGCAAGGCAACACCACCTTACCGGTGTCTCCATCCGGTTTGTCACTGTGGCAAGGTGCTGTAGTGGCGCTGCTGTCGGCGTCTTCCTGGGGTGTCGATCGCATCCTTGACCTCTGCACCGTTGCTCAGGTGCGTTTGTTGTTGTGACCACGGAACGGTACCGGTACTCACAAATACACCCTGCGTGTCAGTTTCCTGATCTCCATCTGTGGCAAGACAGATGCAGATGCTGTTCTGGTCAGGAAGGCAGGATGCGCGCCGGATACAGCAGTGTGCCAGCTGCCGTTGAAAGGCATTAGCATGTCACGAGTATGGACATGCAATGTGATGTACAGGTTGCAGAGTACTTGAGAGACGACGGTGCGCTGCAATGGTCCGTTGGGCGGATCGCGAGTCACTTGAAAGAGTCAGCTGTGGCCAAGGTCGTGGATGGTAAACCAGCAGCTGATACAAAATCAGCTGCTGATGCAGATCCCAGTAAAGTTGAGGAGCCTGCAGCAGGAGCGGAAGTGTTGGCGGTACGATCTGCACTATTTTGCGGGTTCCGGGAGCTGGCACATAGATGTCCAAACGTGACATCACATTGATGTGCTTGCCTTGGTCTCGCGTTTATTTGTCTATTCCTCCTTCAGGGTTCTTCCTCTATCCGGGCTAGTGTGGTGCAGTTTCTTGTGTGACACCAATGCTGTACTAGATCGGCTGTCATGCCTCCGTTACGACACTGAATGGTTTTGGTGAATTCCGTTGGCTCACGTTTCTGTTGTAGAAAAGTAGTTGTGCATCGTTTGCCCACCGTGTGCATGGGGACGTTTGCTGTACGATGGCATCTGGGTAATCTGCATCAACTTGAACTCACAGGTTTCGTTCATAGCAAAAGGAGGATCGGAGTCACCAGTCCCATTTCAGTACGGTTTTTTGGCTGCACCTCACTGGTCTGGTTGGCATCGTCCAGGAGTTTAGATTTACTGTCCGGTCCATTCTCACCAGATGTTCTGTGCAGGCCATTGATGGACTGCAGAAGGACCTTCAGGCTGCTGTGTTCGCCAGAACAGCAATGCAGCTACCTGAACTGGTGCGTGCTGTGCCACCGCGCCTGATTTCCGCTGTCCTGCAAAGGCACCTCAGAGGTGGAGTCCTTGATATCTCAATCTCAGATGAGCCCGCTGGGATGACCCCATTCAAACCAGGAGCAGACAGGCCCAAGCCAGGCAACTTGCCTCTCGACGAGCTCGCCTCTGCAATCTCCTCATTGTCATGCCTGAAAGGCCTGAAGATCAGCTCGGGATCAATTACCCCAGAGCACATCCCCCAGCTTTCAAAGATCATCGAGGACCAAGCTGCAACACTTCAGTCGATCAGCTTTTGGAGTCCCAGAGGCTGTGAGGCCTCCATATTCCGTCAGTCAGACTCGAAACTAGGCCCATCTGTCTGGCAGGCACTTTCGAAGTGCTCGATGTTAACATCACTGAGCCTCGGACGCACGAACATGCATCCGTCCTTGGCACCTGCCTTGTGCACGCTCTTGCAGCAGTTGCAGAACCTCGAAGCACTAGACCTGTCAGATGCTTGTGGTTCGCTGCGCCTTCATTCCAGCAGTGAAGTGCTGCCGGCGATCACAGCCCTGACGAACCTGACAGAACTTTGCTTTGCACGCAACCATCTCACCCGTGCTGCATGCAAGCATCTTGCAGTGACTGTCAGCAAGCTGCGCAAGCTGAGGGTCCTGGACGTGAGCGGCAATTCTATGCTCTTCCAGGATGCTGTGCTCGTGTTTGCTGTGGCTGCAAGCTTGCCCGACATGGAAGAGCTCAGAGCCGAAGATATGGGCTGCTTTGAAGACCGCTCGAAACCTAATCCTGTGTACCAGGGATCTAACCCTTCGATCTTCATTGAACCGAGCATGCATCAGAAGCGTCTCGAGTTCCTCAAAGCCGTGTCATCAGAAGCTTCTGAAATATTCTATGGCGACGCAGCGAATTCGAATTCTGATTCTAAAGATTTAACAACCCCGCTGCAATCGGCTCAGTGCAAGCTTCGAGTGTTGAAGCTCAGCTCAGTTTCAAACGTCAATGCGTGTGCAAGAGATCTGATGGCACTGGTTCTCATGGACTGGGTGTGCACCTATGGCAGCACATCAGTGAGTGTGACTCTGCCTGAGCAAGCTCCCCAGGAAGAGACCTGCAAGCCGGTAGATTGGCTCCAGAATGTCGAGGTTCTGGATCTGAGTTCTACCCCGATCGCGTATGCGACGATACCGAACCAGCTGCTCGAGAACCTCCTGTCGAGCTTGATTTCACTGCGTGATTTGAATCTGAGCAACTGCTTCCTACCTCCAGATGCGCTAAAGAACGTCTGCGAGTGTCTCGAGAAGGCGGCTGAAGAGCCCAATGTACCGGGGCTGAAATCACTAAACTGGAGTGGCAACGAGGCGCTTACGTCCGGTTCAATGCTTGCAGTCTGCTCGCTGCGGACCTTGCAGCGGCTGGTGCTGCAAGACTGTGGGATTGGAGAAGATTTGGTGCGTGCAAATCAACTTGCCTGTTTCTTGTTAGTTGCTTTTTGCTATTTGGGTTCATGCCTAGTCACTACCTTTCCGGTTTGTCAAAGATAGCACTTGTCTGTTTTGCTTCGTGTGTGTGTGTGTGTTGGAGTTTGATTGCTTTGTGGCTACTCTTGCTGCTGTTTGAACTGGGAGTGATATCTAGGTCCGAGAGTTTGAATTTGTCGTCCACATGTACACGGTTTATCACTGTGAGATAGGTTTCTGAGCGTTTGAATTTGACGTCCACATGTACACGGTTTATCACTGTGAGATAGGTTTCTAACCCGTGAACCTCGAACAGAAAAACTCTCTGGTTTGCCTTGCTACCCGCATACGTTTGCCACGAGTTAGTATACAGCAGCACATGCAGAACGTATCTGAGTTGTGCATTCCATTCATTCCCACAGGTGTTGTGTCCGAACACTGCAGTCGTGTTTCGTGTGATTCGTACCTGTACTGGGGACTGTAGAGCATCTAGTTCCTGGCTTGTGTTCATGTTACGCACTTTCGTGATGGTGCTGCTGTCCCGTTTGCTTGATTGATTTGGGTGTTTCGTAAATTTGTCTTGCATTCTGTTTTTGTTCCGGCCCTTTTTGTTCCGGCCCTTTCATTACCTTGCAGGCTTGTAACACAAGGTTAGTATTCTCATCGGAATGTTGAAATTACTGTCTTGGTGGTGATGGTTTGCCACATGATCGATGGTGCTGAACACATGTTCCGATTTCCTGCTTCGAATCGTGCTCATGAATTGTATCTGTTTTCCTGAAAGACTTTATACGAATCAAGCAGTGTGTGCTATGCGCATGTACATTTTTCTAAGGGACCCAGCCAGAAAATAACACTACACAAGAAACACCATCACTCTCACTGAACACCAGCACAGTCTCTTCCAGCTTCAGTAGTACGGTTTTACAAACCAGAGAGGTAGTGAAGAAGCATGAACCCAACTAACAGAAGCAAAACTAACACAACATAACCACTTCTTCACTCTAATGGCACAACAACACACTCACGAAAAGGCTCTCCCAGCATTCTTAGCCAAAGTGGGATAGTACGTAAGAAACACAATACCTGGACAACGAGCCAGTGCACAACCAAGATACAGAGGTGTAGCTCAGCCGCAGCCTCAGCTTCAGTAGCAGTGCTGGTCTGATTTCACCGCAAAACCACAACCTCGTTTGAATTTCCTGCAGGCAAAGGAGATGGGGAAGTACGTCATGAGCAGCCAATCCCTCACCCATCTGGACTTTTCTCATAACTGGATGCGAAGCAATGGTGTGGTGGCTCTGGCCGAGGCCTGCAGGCACCTGCCCTCCCTCTCGTACCTGCACATTGGTGTGGCAGTGCGCGGCGATGCGGACTTGAAGGCTGCTAAAGGCTTCCTCAGTGATGACGTCACCGTGGAGATGGCTGGTGGCGTTGAGTCTAACGAGTGGGTGATGGAGAGCTGGCAAGTGGCCGATTGAAGTTAAGTGAGAATTAATTAAGTGTCGAGGTGGGAAGGGGTCTATTTGAGCAGTACTCGCCTGAGGAGGGGCATAAAAGTTGAGATTGATTTGGAAATTGTTGATTCTGTTGTCTGGAAGTCTGTCTGGGATGCTCGGGTGTCGTCTAATGTTTGGGAATCTTGTCGAAATGTTGCTTGCAGTAGCCGACTCCCTGTTGCATGACACACATTGTGGGTGTGATTGATGAACCTTATCTGGGTTGTATATTGTTAGGCTTTTCGTGGATGCTGCTAGGTTGTTATACTCTTCTTGCCTGTGTCTTGTGCTACTGTCGATGGAATCTCCGCAACACTTGGTGGTGGTCAGGTTGCACGGAATGCTGGTCCCAGAAAGCACTCGCTTCCTGTGCACATGTCTCCACCCTATGGCCCATGGGGTTGTGGTCATGACAGAAGCAACTCGAATACCTGACTTTTCAGGCCAACGGATCTTGGTGGTGAAGGTTTGCACATTTTATGTTGATGTGAAGCCACATATGGGCCATAGTGACACACACAGCTGCATGTATCAATCAAAGCACCACTCTTCCAGTTTGTAAGGGTGTGTGCATGGATTGAACAGCTCGTCTGCACTCTTGTTACAACAATAGCTCATGGTCGAATTCCCCTGACTGCTGCAGCCTCCCTCCAACATGGGGCCATGCTTCATCGGATGAAGTGCATCCCCTGCACATAAACCCTTGCACACCATAACAGCAGGCAGCAGAGTCCATAAGCATCCTCTTAAAACAAGACCTTCTCGGTCAGCACGCAATCACAACATCATATTATTCATTTATTTTCATGATAATCTCAAGTGCGAGCCCCTGAAAGCGTAACTGAATTCCAAGACGCTCCATTGCCAAAAATAAAACACAAACAAACTACACCAAAATCATCAGATTCTGCAACACATGCCTCGATTCAAATCACAATCGACATTAGAGTATTTGGGCTAGGTACTCTATTTCATTCAACAACATTCAACCTGCGGCATTGGTACATTCCAGGGCACTACATGCACTACACACACATTGCTGACATCAGAAACAAGTGTCCTTTCACCCATGCAAGGCATGCGTGCTGAAAAGCACAAAGTGCAGTTGTCTTTCCGCATCTACTTCCGCAACCTCCAAAACTGGCGCGCACAAACGCATGGATTTCATGCATGTAGCATGCATCCATCCCGACCACAGATCCTTCCTTGGTGCATGATGATTATGCATTGCATGATGATCATGCATTGCATGATGATCATGCATTGTCAAACCCAAAGAGAACAGCTAGCCCTCAGCTGGAATTTATTTGAACAACATGACTTGTGATGTATCAAAGAACTCGTCACAAAACGTCACACATGGTGTAGACCATTGCATGACATGCATGCATCCATAGCTCCTTGTCTGGATGCATGCAACGCCTTCACACTCTATCCGCCATTTTATTCATCCCGAATACGACAGACGTCGTCATGCCGGATGCTCTGCATTCCGTACACATCTGTACTTTGACATGTAAACCCAGATGCATGTGGTGCATGCAATGGTGGAAGCGCGGTCTGGCTTACATAACTGAATGCCTCATCCAGTGCTGAAGTCTCTCTGCTAAGAGACGGCTTGGAATCATGTGCATGCATGACGTTCATGAACGTGTGCTCGCTGCTCTGAGGCACAAGTGCCCTCGGGGCTTTTGCGTCTACAGGTGCAGACGCCTGATCTGTATGCATGTACCCCTGCCCATACATTGTCGACATGCATGAAGACGATGCATAGGACGCCTGAGGCTCCATCACAAGGCTCCCGGACTGCGTGTCCAGTGCAACCGATGCATGCATGCTGCACCGGTCGCCCTTCAAGCTACTCATGATACCTGACATATCGGGGGAGCTGCTGAAGGTGTTCAAGGTGCTGATTGGGTTGCCCCCACCATCCATGGCCCCCTGACCACTGCCATTATTGCGGTGGCTACAGGGACCATCACCATGTTGCGTTTGAACGGTAACGATTTTGGCCCCGGGGGTGGCAATCGGAGCAGAAACCCCCTTATCCACACCATGCACATTGACATCGGCACATTGTGAGTGCACCGAGAGGCTTCCAGAGACAGGAGTAGGTGGCGTAGGGGGCCTGCGAGGGGCCAGCATTGTCTGAATCCCATTAGGGAGCGTTCGCGAGGGTGGCCGTGCAGCCAAGCTGAGTTGCTGGGCGGGTGTGGGGGTGCAGTAGGGTTGCAGCCAGGGGTGGGACTGTAGTTGCGTGGCGGTAGGACGTCGATGAGCTTCCTTTTGCAGGCAGAGGCGCACGAAATCAGCACAGAGGTCGGAGAGCTGCGAGAGATTCGGGTCCGTGTTTTGAATTGATTGCTGTACCGCTTCTTTGTTCTCCTGCAGCACCATCGTACTTGTTCAGCACTCGATCCAGTTTGGTAACAAGTGACAGCTATTAACCTTTGTTGTTGGTGGTCCAATACTTGCCCAAAAGCCAGCGCAGGGAACAAGGAATATAACTGGGTTCTTGCGCACAAGTTGCTTTTTCTGCTGCGAAGGGCAACGGCAGGTGGAGCATTCACAACACATCACATCACAGCAGAGAGGAGATGAGAGGATGTGCTATCAACGGAATCAGAACTCTTTACGGGCTGCTCGCTGTATTTCTCAACCTTCGGTTGTTGTTCCGGACAGAGTCAAGTGCTGGTGTGAACGTCAAAACGAAGCAACAGCAGATGAGTTAAGCCTGTAACTTTACACATACAGCGGTTGAGAGATCATCCGTACAATACTTGTTCAGAGGAGAGTAGAAGAGGCCCGCACCCCTGAGAAAGGGGGTTCCCCGAGACATAATTCATACACCAGAACTCCGAGCGCCCACACGTCCACAGCGGCCGTGTAGTGGAGGTCTGCACGGTCCTTCCAGTCCTGAGGGTTCCGTTTTCGTGGGCAGTTCACAACCTCTGGGGCCATGTAATCGAGAGTTCCAACCCTCGTCACAGGCGCGTCGTGCTGGCTGCGTATGCTCAGGCCGAAGTCTGCCAGCATGAGGCCTCCAGATTCCGTGACTAGAATGTTCTCGGGTTTGATGTCCCGATGGATGATTCCAGAGACGTGAAGATGTACCAGTGTGGAGAGGAACGGGATGACCACGTACTTGGCTGCCTGTAAGACGCAGATGAAGTGAGTCACATAGTAACTTTCTTTCTGTGCCTCTTATCTGTATACATCCTTACACACCGGAAAGGTTGTGAATAGGCATGTATCCAAATAGCCAACAGCAGCTAACGCAAAACATCCACCACTTCGCTCGAATGTAGGCACAACAGCACCATCACAACTTTCTTCATTTGTCTCTTTTCTTTTTTTCACTACAAAAATATGAATACCATATGAATACCGTACGATGGCGTGGATTCGGCCTCTTCTTGGGTGTTTGCTCACGCTCGATATTTGTGAATATAGGCTTTTGATTTAGGGACCTCCGAAGTCGTTTACGGGGACTGGATGCACGACCGGACGGAAGAATGAACAAATGTGTGGGGGGGGGGGGGGGGAATCAGCCACAGCACACTTGTGACCAGCTTCGGTGTCAGCACTACAATGATAGAATATAGGCTCCAGGGAAATATTTGATGCACGCACCTGGTTTTCTGACAGAGCGCGCCCCTTCTGCTTCAAGTAACTGTAAAGGTCGCCCTTGGGGCAGTGATGCAGCACCATGTAGATATTGTCTGGGTCCGAGAAGGTACCCAAAAACGGCAGAATGTTTGGGTGCTGGATGCTGCTGTGGATCTGGGCCTCTCGATAAATCTGATGATGGTTCAAAGGGCAAAGATCAGCCTTGTTGTAAACTTTCACGGCCACTACGGAGCCTGTGTTGATGTCAGTGCACTGCCACACGCGGCTGGCGTACCCTCGACCTATCATACGTACGAACTCCAGTCTGTTCAGGCCCCTGCACGCGTACAGTCAACATGAATGACTAGCCTGGAGCCTGGAGGCCCTGGACAGCCAACAGTGTTTGCACGCACCAAGGCGCAAGCCTGCATGCAGCTCGTCAAGGCACGCTTCTGCCGATATAGCCACATATATACTTACAAATGTACTCTCGTTAGGTGTATGGATCTGTTGGACCTTTCCTCTCTGTGCGCCTGACATGCGAGCCTTTGGTTTTCAATAGTGTCATGCACTTGTTCCTGATGAACTGATTTGAAACTAAGAAGCGAAGTACTCAGAGCCACTGTGACACATGCCAGCTGATACGTTGTTACAAAGAAATGTCGCTCAACTACGTGGTGTTATGATGCAAGCTCGACCTTGTCACATTAATTACTGTCAGCTCATTGGACCCCCCCTTCCATCGCGAGATCACACGCCATCAGGATAGCATATATAGATCAAGACCGCTATACTGTGCGGTTGTGAGGTTCCATGCGTGCATCTGGTAACCGGTGCTGTACGCGAGAAGACATCTGTACCATCTTGTCTTGTATGTCGTAACAGCACTGTCGAAATGTGAAACTCCGAATGCAATACAGAAAGTATTTTGTAGTACGGTCCGCTTGGCTGAAAACCCAATGCACGCGAGTGGTTGGTAAAACATCTCCGCGTGGTCGCAAACCCCCACAGTCCAGACAGCACTACAGCGACCCCTAGGACGAGCCCTTGCAGTCAAGCTGATGACTGAGTGTCAATAACAACGTACCATGCTGGCTCTGTATGTGCATGGTATCCTTTGAGCGCCTGACCAGGGTTGTTGTGAAGCTCAAAATGAGGCTTGCTGCCATGAGCAACATGTCCCGTTGCGGGATCTGCTTCCAGCCTGCATACCATACATGTTAATGGCTCAACATTGATACGTATGATGCGACACTTGAGCTTCTGCGGTGATGTGGCTGCATCAGGACTGTGCAACGCTCACTGAAGAGTGACCGTCACAGTGCTGCAGAATGACGGAGGCGTAAGTAACCGTCGCAAATACGACTGTACACTACCCAAAGGCAACGGTTTTTAATATGATATTGCATGGTGTGTTGTGTGCACGGGGTGTCCGATCTATAGCACACAGCACCCTTGACGAAACGAAAAGCGGCTAGTTGGCAGCGCAGCCTTCTCCAATGCACGCGATACTCCAAATCTAGAAACTACAGACATGTTTCAATGCTATACAACTGCTGGGCATTGTTCCAGGTCTTTGACACGGCGTAAACTTGGTGCCAAGCTGTCTCACTGAGCATCAACCCGACCACATAACTACACATTTAACCACGGCAGAAACAACTCACCAAAGGTAATCTGCACGCTCCTGTTTCAACTGCGTGACGATGCTTCCGAGTACTATGGAGGCTTGTGATGCCCAAGACTGGAACGATAGCACAAACGAGCAGCTTCGTACCTGGTATGTTGGACCATATCTGACCACTTCAACACCTCTGCGTAACTGTATTCTCAAGGTGTGATGATACTTTCGTATTGAAGCTGTACGACGAACACCTTCCTGTAGCAGAAACGCTTTGCAATGTTCAAACGAACACAACGCCGCTGTAGCTAAACGAGAAATATCAGTGTGATTATAGTAAAGTCAAGCACACATAATACATGAATCAAGGCAGTTTTTGATCAGAATATAGATCGTCGCGGCCGTGCGCGGTCAGCATCTCCGGGATCGGGCGGGACGAGACGACCAAGCGGATGCATATTTTCACGGCATTTGTTTTTGGCCTGTTCGACACGTCGTTTGGTACGCAGTACACACAATGTGCAGCTGCATGTGTATAGAATAATACATACTTGCTGAATGTAGAACAGTGTCCTATTTTTGAGTTTTCAAACGCAGAGCCCGCTGCATCAGTCATTGCGGCAGTCATTCAACAGCCGTTGATGCGGTGGACATGTGTCGCCATTGAAGTCGACCTTGAACATGATCCGTCACCTTGGGCTCATGTCAACGGACATTTTGGATTCCACGGGTAGCCATTGGGGTGTAGACCTACACTTGAGCGCTAGAGACGCCTCCTGGCACTTGGCCGTTCTGCCGTAGCTAGGGTTGCGATGACGGCGATCAGTTACGATCCACAGTTTATCGTTCACAAGGTTTTGACCGTTAGCCGCAGCAGAACTGAGCGAGGTGATTCTGAGAGGGGTTGTGGTTCAACACTGCTCACGCACCATAATGTATAGTGTATATATATATAAGAGAGAGATTGCATCAATGTGGAAGTCCACTCATTCTTTGAACGTGAACCCTTTTCGCCGGTCCTGTACAGGACCTGTCGATGTAATCTCTCTCTGGCAACGTGGAAGTATGCCGGAAGTATGCACGAGAGACGAACTCAAATTTAAATGCAAGGGTGACCAAGCAATACGGTTCCAGACAAAGCATGCCCTTGAACGATCAGAAATCCATGCATACGAACACAAACCTAGAGCTACCAACCTACAGCGCCACACAAGCTATGCCACCTCAATGCCCCCGCCATGCCTACTTTTCAGTATAGTGTATAAATATATACATACTGAATGAACATACTATAGTGTTACAAACCGGAAAGGTAGTGAATAGGTATGAACCCAAATAGCCGAAATCAACATAAAACATCCACCACTTCACTCGAATGGCACAACAGCACCATCACAAAAGTCTCTCCCAGCACAATGAATGAACATACTACTCGGGCTTCAGCCCCGGGGCAGTGCAGTTCATCGCTGAGGCCTCCCACTCAGAATGCCCCCACCCTGGTCGCCACCGGGACACCTGTCTTGCGCATGTGTGTGGCCAGCACTCTATTCTGCCCCTCCTCCCCCCCGCTCTTTGGAGCGCTGAGGTCATTCCCCTAGGGGTTGGCGCAAGTCATGACGGCATTTATTACTACTGTTTTTTATTCTGTAGGTGTATAAAGTTACAGGCATAACTCCGTACAATGGCTCATGTACCAGCAAATCATCGCATGACAACTTAGCTCGACCTCGCACAAACGACACTGTTTTTTCTTCTGTAGGTACACGTCCCACATGAGCGCGGCTGCGGCGGGCTTGGGGCAGAAAGCACCTGTTCCAGGTGCATCCCTGGGGCTTCCACGCCCTCGCCTGAGGTTGCCCGCTAGCTGGGTGCTGGCTGTTGGGTGTTGGTGGAGGCCTATGCTCGTGTGCCCTCCGTGTGCGCCTTTGCTGAGCTACTGGCAATGCACGATTTGCTGGTGCTCATGATCAATTCTGGGGAGTTATGCCTGTCACTTCACACACACTGTCAATGCACGTTGCAGAAAAGTTGCTCGTGGCACACTTGCCGGACAATGCACAGGTACTGATGTGCGCTGCTGTCATTGCGAGGTCGAGCCAAGTTGTCATGCGCTGATTTACTGGTACATAAGCCATTCTATGGAGTTATGCCTGTAACTTTACACACTGTTTTCATTGCGGTGTGTTGTGAGGGCTGCGTCCTGCTATTCGTGAAGTTGGAGTATTTGTCCCGTTTATCGCCCTGCCTTGTGAGTGAGGTAGATACGCCTTGCCTTGTGAGGCAGGGAGATTACATCGGCAGGACTTGCCTTGTAATTAGCTTTCTTTTTTTTCAAAGGCAGGGAGAAATTGAACAGAATACACCTTTGTTTCAAACAAATTGTTTCTGTAAACCCAATCTTCCAGAAGAAAAAGTTTACTCCACGGCCTCTCTTATTAAGTCGAGCTGCTTGATCAAGGATCTTTAAAAAAGGGTCAATAACATGTGGAGTGGGGGAACGACTTCGTCATGGTGCTGTTTTGTCGATCGAGTGAAGTAGGGGTTCTTTTGTGTTCGCTGCTTTGGCTGTTTGGGTTCATGCCTTTTAACTACGTTTCCGGATTGCAAGCTGCTGTTGTGCAGGCCTGCTGTTCTGAACCTGTGTTGCTATCACAGTGATAGTTTAGCCAAGAAGGTTTCCTGTGCGTTGGTTGCTTTGGTTACTTCGCTGGACAGGCTGTTTCTGCCTTTGTGTTCCTGTATGTCCCTGTCGAACCCCTTCGGGGGTGCTGTGGCCGAAGCCCTTGTTGGGTATGACGTGATTCGCGTCGAGTTTTGTTTTCTTCCTAGGTCCTAGATCGCAGGCTTTGTATTTGCGTACTTGTGTACCAGCCTTCTTGTGTCTGTTTGCTCCTTACTATTATATTTCCCCAGTCCTGTCGATGCAATCTCTTTCCTGTTTGCAAAGAAGACATGTGAAGAACAGCACCACAGCAGGCACCAGCAGCCGCATGTGAAGCACAGCAGGCACCAGCAGCCGCAGACACAGAGCCGCAGCATGCCTTTCTTGTTCCGTGAAAGGCATGCACACAGCACTCGCATTATAGGACACACCGAGACGTATCTTGCACACTAAGTGGTATCTTACAAGTCGAACAGGAATGGGCATGGAAGCGATTGGTTACAAAAAAGGCCTACTTGTCAGTGGAGCCCTTAATCGGGGCAGTCGAACTTGGCAATGGGTCCATTGTTGGCACACCACCCAAGGCAGGCAGGCACGCAGGTAGCATGAGTGAACTTGAGTATAACACCCTCTTCTAAATCACATCTTTGAGGCTCCCGGTATAGAGAATCCGATCGCTGGAGATATGCCACAACACCAATCCTCTCGGCGCGGACGCTCCTGGGCCAATGCAGTCTGTGTGCTGAAATACTGCGCAATAGTCGATCTGATGCATCACTTCAACCAACGCCATGAATTCAGCTTCAGCTGCAACCAATCACACACATGGGCTCTCCACTCTGGCCTGAGGTCAGATGCCTGTAAGCTGGTTCAAACCCATGAGCTGCCTTCCTTCCATGAACATGGCCGCGAGCGGAGCCATTCTGGTGCAGGCCAGCCAGTCAAGAATAAAGCACAGCGCGGAAACAACGCTGGCGGTGGCGGGGTGTGACTGCAGCTTGGAAAATAACGCATTGTTGAGTGGCAGGGACGTGGCCAGCAGACCGCAATATTCCTTGGCCGCAATGTTCCTTGGCCAGCAGGCCGCAATGTTCCTTATTAACACGTACATAGAAGCGTTTCGAGGGGGGTGCATGCTGTATTGTTGGGCAACGTGGCTAAGATTCCAAGTACAGCTGCACAGCCCCCCCCCCCCCTCCCCCACCCGCCATGCCATGCACACCCCCCTTTGCAACAGAGCAACCTGTCGAATGAATCATGGAGCTGTCAAACACCTCATCAACGACTTGATCGTCTGAATGAGAATGACCAAAAAATCATACCAACGAACAACACTCTTACACATATCAACAACTTTTGAACGAAGTACATGCACTACGTAAAGCCCTCTGCTTGCCAGGGCTCCTTCTGGGGCTGGGTGGGGAGGTTGTATGCCATCATCCCTGCAGCAACATGAACCGGGCACCCAGGTGGTGGCCACAGGCCGTTGTATATTAGCCACGTCAGGGCACTCGTCACCGTCACCGCACTGCCTGATTGGTGAGCAGACACCCCCTTGTCACGCGTCACCTGTCCAAGGACTTAATTTACTGCGGTGTTGTCACGTTACAACAACACCCGTCTCACGACTGCAGAGGAACTGGTGCTGCCACGTAGCCTGC